>OMKK01083622.1:0-17506 GCA_900302305.1 Polymixia japonica | reverse complement strand
GAACTCCTCCCCCAACCCCCACACAAACAAAATGTTCACACATGAAAGCCCTTAGTCAGGCACCAAAAAAAAAGTTAGACGTCTCCACAAAAGCGCATGTAGAGGGGCAAATCCATGTTCTCCATCATGAGGAGAAACAGACCCGTACAGTAGATATGACAGAGGCCCGTTCTCTTTTTAACACTCATTGCCACTGACCTTCCCTCCCCTTCCTTCTTGTTCTCTCACTTTACAGGGCGTTCCTGACTTCCTGTTCTTTTTTTTCAGCTGCATGTCCTCGTTGGCCCTCATCTCCTTCTCGTCCAGCAGGCGTGGAGCTTGGAATTCACCTTCCTTCCGGATGAGCTGGTGACCACAAACAAACAGAGGCTTGAGTCTGCTCTGAAGAATGGGAATTACATCATTACAAATGTTAATATTATTTGAATCAAGTATCTCTTATTTTCAGTACTTTTACAAAAATTCTGAAGATGGTTTGAGTGAAGTAATGTATGTGGCACTACCAATACTGGAAATATTAAATACTAAATAGTATTATGTCAAAAAAGAACCTTAACAATAAAAGATATTTCAGATTTGGTCATATTCAAAGCCTGAGTGGTTGCATCCAGATGATGAATTTTATTTATTATCTAAAGCTTGTATCATTTCAACCCTGGTCTTTTCAAAGTAAAACACAGGGAAAGATCCACTCTCAACATCATTTCCTTCTAGGGTTTATGTTCTTTCACTCATTGGTGATAACTAGATTGCTACAAAAGTGTCTACTAGAAAGTTCAATCAATCCCAAAAAATCAATTGAAATTGCAATTACGCTCAAATGGAAAGTCAAAATTTCAGCTTGTGTGGAGTTTCAGTTTTACAAAGTCAGGGGGGTTCGATGTTTTTAAGATACTGAAACATGAAATAAAACAGTGCCATGTTCCATCCCATATTTCCCCAATGTGTCCTAACCAGGGGTGGACAGCTCATTCCAGACGGGAGGATCATATGGCTCTGGGGCGCACGGTCAGGGCCTTCTCTCTGTGGTGGTCCATGGCCAAGTGGAGCCATCATTTTTTTGGGAGGACCCGCCATGGAGCTGGCCTGCATCAGGGCCATACTGGAAAGGACAGCTTCACAGCCAAGCAGCCCCGCCTAGAAATATAAGACACCATATAAGAATAAAACTACAAAAATAGCATAACTATACCATACATAAAAAACAGGCTGTAATTTTAGCCAATCTGCATATAAGCCAATGTTATTATTCACATGGCATTTGACTAGCTATGTCAACAACGACAACATCCTGAGTGACACATGACTGCATGTAATGTTATTTGTCACCACTTTGGTGTTCTCAAAACAAACCCATTTCATATGGTCGCGGACTGAGCTGCTGGGCAGATGTGACATTGCTGTGGGAACGGTGTATGTGAACGCAGGGACAGGGGTGGGGACAAGGTCATCCAGAGATCCGTCAATCAGGATGGTCGGTCTGGTGGGAAGCCACACCCACCTCACTCATCTAGCATTAAAACTGAGGAAAAGGAGGATGTAGATGAAACAGAAAAAGATTAATTTACAACAGCATCATGGCTGTGTACAGCCTGTTTACAATTTCCATCAACTGCACTTACATTTGGTTCTTTACAAAAACATTTCAAGTCTGTCACATAAAATATGATCATGCAATACAAGTCATTATTCTCTAGTCGTACAAATAATAGTTTTCACATCATTCTTATGATTCTTTATGTAGTTTATCTGCTTTGGCTGTTTTATCAATCATCTGCCTGGTAGCTAAGCTAGCTGCCTACTATTTTTTTACTATGAGCAATTGTGCCATTGTTTGATATCTTAGTAGCTAGCCAATTATAATTCAATAAACCTAGCTAGCTCGCATTGCATTATGTTAAAAGGTGGTTCACATTAGCTACCCAATCCAACCAAGTTATGGATGGATTGCACAAAAGCAATGAGCAGATCTTAACTAGAAAAAGTACTTTTCTCAAAGAAAATGCATAGTATGGTAGGATTCTTTTTTAGCAATGTAAAAAATATGTATTTGAGGGGGAAAAACTAGTTGAAACCTGAAAATAAGAAATTGCACTGAGAACAATTATTGGCGACCCCTTGAGTTTCCTAGTGGTATTATATTTTTTATTTTAAGACAGTTGTTGCAACGACAACTGTGATGCTTTTTTCCCCAAAGCCCAGCGACTACACATTTTTGTGTAGGGATTTCCTTTGTGCCATACGTCAGTCTTTCTAGTTTAGTGGGAGATTGTTTGTCACAAAATTGCATAGTGAACGAAATGCTGATGTCATTCTTCCATAGCCATTACAATATGCAATCAAAATGTATTTTAGAATGATGTTAAAGCTACTATATGTAGCAGATTATAATTACATGTCTGGTGATTGCATAGTGTAATGGCCATGGGAGAATTAAAAAATCAGTTTCCTAGAAGCCTTGTATTGACTATGCAATTTCATCTGCCACCGGGCTGGATTTAGCGGGAAATGTGACGCCTCGCTTTACGGCATATAAAAGTATGGCAATTTTACACCATACGAAAACAGACAGCAGCAGTCCAACCGCACTCAGTCATGAATGTAAACAATCATATGTCAGTTTGGCTTTGTGACAGTTAAAAAATACCACAAGCAAACTCTAGAAGCTGCTATAAGTTACATATAGTAGCTTTAAAGCAAAAATCCTGTTTATAGTGGCTTTAATAAGGTATTCATAAAAAAATATAAATGCTAGTGTTTCTTACTCTATTTCCTATTCCCCCATTTTCTTTGTTTACTCTATTTCCTATTTTATTTCTTTATTGCTTACTCTTACATGCAAATGAAAAGGGTGTGGCTAAAATGTGTGGGCGCTATCTGACATTTCATTGGCTAATGGTTGTGGTAAATCAGTGCTAGACAACAGTCTGGGAATAACTACCATATAAAACCAGTAGAGGTCACACAACTTTGGTGTTGGTGTATATATAATGTATGTATGTATAATATGTAATGTATACCGTTTAGTATTACAACATAATAAACTGTACAGAGAAATGGGAGCAAACAAAAGTGTAAAGGAAATGTGTTCCATAGCTGATGATATATATGGCCAAAATATTTCACCCATTTTGAATAGGGTTGAAGATATTTGCAATCATTCGCTGGGTGCCAGCACCAAACAATGTAGACATAGATGCCTTGAAATGGAGAAATTCAGAGTGGCACAGATACCGCCCATGCATTTTAGCCACGCCCTTCTCATTTGCATATAGGAGTAAGCAATAAAGAAATAGAATAAGAAATAAAGTAAGTAAAAAAGCAAATAGTTGAGTAGGAAAAAAATTGCATTTATTTAGATTCTTTA
Organism: Polymixia japonica; assembly: GCA_900302305.1. Classification (NCBI taxonomy): domain Eukaryota; kingdom Metazoa; phylum Chordata; class Actinopteri; order Polymixiiformes; family Polymixiidae; genus Polymixia; species Polymixia japonica. Next base: position 14,139 of record OMKK01083622.1, on the reverse strand, counting down.
CACAAATATGTCACCTGATACTTAAAAAATATGATGCACGAATTCCCCATTTAACAAGCGGACACAATCGTCCCCCACACTCAAAAGAGTTTTGAAAACAAAATTATAGCACAATTTAAATCTACACAATTTAAAGATGGCGTTTATATCTTAACATTTAAGGGAATTCGTCATGTTTAGCGGGGGGGGTTGCTTAATTGTACACTACACAGCTAACAACAGTAAATAAATATTGTTTCAAACTAACAATTGCCAAGAGTACCCATCACCACAAAGATTGCATTCAAGACGACTCAAATATCAAAAACTACGGGCTTATGGCCGTGGAACTCCCAAGCTCCTTGTAATGAAGCATTTAGGTCTCAAAAGGTGAACAATGTACTGAGAACATCTAGGTTAGCGGACATAATTACTAGGATCTCCAACAGCTTTGCTGCGAGTCTGCTTATTGTATTCAGGGGTAATTGGTGGAGGGCGAGGCCCCTTGCTAATACAAATTATTACCGCAACCCCCCTTGAAACCACAGATTCTAATTTAGATGTTAGGAAAGATAAACTGCCTACAATCGCTCCGGTTAACGTTAAACGTGAACAATCCCACACGGGTAAATCAGAAGACCGAAATTAGCCTTGCAAAAACTAAATACATTTCACTCTTGCTGTGTACTGTTTGAAGTAAATGGGGCGACATACATGCTAATTTAGTTTAGTTTCTTTTCTGGTAGATATTGGGCTGGGAAAGAAAGGTTTACAAAAGCATCGCTACTATTCAAATCACAGTCGGTTTTTCCTGCGTTCAATGTGTTGCGAGGAGGCCATTTATTTAAGGATCAAACGGTACCCATCTAACGTTAACTGTTAATCTTACGAGGCACTGTCGATGAAAGCGGAGATGGGTCTGCATGCTAATGGTTTTCTTTCACTTATGTACTCCATTTGGTGGCTTTCGTTCTAAAAAGCAAAACCACCATGCTAGCAAACTATCCTTAAGTTAACGTTAGCCAGCGACAGGCAGGATTTTTCCATAATGTTACGTTAACGTTACCTCGCATAGTACAGCTTTCTCCATTAACGTTAGCGTTGGTTAGCTAGCCTACTGGCAGATGTTAATATTAGCTACCCAAATAGCTAGCTAGCTTTGCAGCTACACGGTGTGTGTAGTAACCAAACAGAAGAAAGGCGATAACCAAATGCTGCGTGAGGAATCAATACGGACAGCTTATATCGCATCACTGGAGTCGACTGGCCTAGCACAGCTGCTAGCTAGCTAGCATTAGCTTTCCCAACATTTAACGAGCTCGCTACCGTACCGTTAGCTAACTAGCCGCTCGCTGGCGCCCTCGCCCAGCCTGGTAATCCAACAATGTTGCGTCCCCGTCCGGTCATCTGTTCGACGGGATAACTCTACGAAACTATCCGACTCCCTAGTTAATTTTCAGATAAAAGCTCGTTACCGCGGCCATAAAATAAGACGCAGCCTCGTAGATTCAGCGATAAAGGTATTTGTGATGGCCGTCGTTGCGAGCGCCTCCCCCTCCCCGCTGATTTAGCTAACGTTAGCTAGCTAGCTAGCGCTGGCTAACGTTGGCGTTGAGACGTTAGGCTAAATCCTTTCGGCGCCTAGTCAGAACGTTACATTTTATATCACAATTACATTGCAAAATTATATTTCGAGTATCGTTGAAATAAATGAACAGCTGTTTAGCTACCTTGTACTTTCACTCGACCGACGTTTTCGATCCCGTCTAGTTTACAAACACAGGAAACGCCACAGGATGTAACCCACTCCCCCCACACAGGAAAGCCTTCTCCAGCGAGTAGAAAAGACTCATCATCATAACGATGTCTTCCATCAGCTCTGTTCCAAGAGGTCTCTACTGGAGACGGGATAAAAAAAAACACAGCTTGCTATTTTTGTGGATCTCTATATAGAACTCTGTTTAAGCAAGCATTGTTAACTTGTTATTTTGTGGTTGATCAAGGCGGTCTCGGTTTGCAGCAAATGCAGATGACTCCGGAGTAAAGGAACGAAGGAAATAAGATGAGCTGAACACTTAAAACTGCACATTTTAGACTGCATTGTCCCCGTCGTATCAACGGCGGTTTCTGTAACATGTTATAAAGCCGACTCCATCAGCTTAATTTACTGAATCATAATCGCATTTAGGCCTTTAAATTAGGCAGTATGTTCATCTGCTTCAGAGTTATATTTATTAGAATATTAGAATTAGAATATCTGGGTTTAGAAAGTCCTATCATATTTGTCTGAAGACTTGCACTGTAAAATTAGTGCCCCGATTGGATAGATATTTATTTTTGCACACAGGGTGGGGTGATAAATATTTTTCAGTTACATTTTTAAAATTGTATAATACATTGTAAGCATGTTTGTAATATCTTATGACAACCACAATAACATCCAGGTGGGTGTTATAAAACCCATCTGGATCTTAAAGAGCATCTGTATGCTAGGTAAGATCCTTATACGAAATACCTTGGTATTGCAAGCTTGCAGTGTCTGCAGAAGCCGATGTAAATCTTTTTGCTTATGTTTTGCATGTTACTGACCAATTTGATTTGTGTACTTCTGAGAAATGACAAATTCCAACTCTAAGCATTAGGACATAATGAATACACAGATTAATTGATTTCATGTTGTAGTCACAGGAATTTTATGATCTCAGTACAATGTTGCCTGCCAAAAAGAGGAACACTTTTCATAGCTTATTATAAAGCTTTATCAGGCACTCTTTAAAGGCACAGGTTGCTTAGCCACAACAGGGCATGACTTAAAAAATAATTGTGGATTATGCCTTTAACCCCTATTCATTTTATCTGCTGTAAGTGATAATTTTGAATGGTGGTCCATGAGTCTATGCAGCCCGCCATAGCATTTCCCAACCTATGTAATTGTCTATAAGAGAAAGTCAATGTTATCATGAGGACATTCTTGATTGATCCCATAAGGGAAGTCTCTTTTTGCTTACCCCCTCCAATTAAAGATCAGAGCACAGTCAGTCAAAGAAGAGCGCCCCTGGGACTGGTAGGGATTCAGTGTGTTGCTCAAGGACACTTCAGTAGAGTGGACTCTTGTTGACACAGGGGCTTGGACCTATGTCTTCCAGTTGAAGGATGGCACCCCTACTCACTATGCCACCTCACTGCCCCAACACCACCCTGTTGCTTCCGCTTAAATGGAGTATAACAATCATCCAACGCACGCAAACTGCACGACCACAGATGTTTAAACACATCACAACAGCTTGCGCAGCATCACATTCATTGCATTTACATTAATATTTAATTGACAACATTCATTGCATTCACATTCATATTTAATTGACACTATGTTGTTGGGTCAGAATGTTGTAGCAATGATGACTTTTTAAAGGTTTTGTGCTGTCAAGGGCTGTAGAGACACATGGCCCAACCATTTTCTTTGATTGTTTTACTTAAGGTAAACAAAAACACATGCATAAGTGTCCCCAAAGCTCTACACTATATGATAACCAAGCATATGACCTCCCTTTAAGTTCACAAATATGTTGGAATGGAAGTTATATGATATACTACAAGCAAGCGTTCCATCTAAAATGGACAAAAGGAATGAATTGTGTTTCATAGAGCTTTATCATTCATCACTGCATTGCCAGTCCCTTGGGATATCAGTATGGCTCCATCATACAAACAGCGCAGAGAAACCTGAGCCTCTCACTGTGTTTGTTTCTCCTTTCTGTCCTCCTGTTCTGTCTCATTCCTCTCCTTTCTCTTCACCTGTCTTCCTGCTAGAGCTCCACCTCCCCCTTCTATATGATCTTTACAAAGATATTAAGTTGTATAAAATACTACTTTGCCATAGTTGTTGGATTCAATATTTAACAGTAAATTATTTACATAGTTTTTGCCTATTTTTTTAAGGATATTTGCTTGGAGCATACATGCCCTTGTTTGTGCGCATGTGCGCGCACACACACACAGACACACACACACAATGTACCAGGTAAGGGAAATGCAATACCTAAGGTCATTGGTGCAGAAAATCACATGACCTGTCTCTTCCACTCCCATAACACCTTTCTGCTCACTCCACCTTGTACACTCCACCGGACAGAGACACACTCGCAAAAGGTGTCAGGTGTCTCAAGGTTTCACAAGACGAGTGACTCATTGGAACTGATCAAAGGTAAGAGAGAACCAAAATTAGGTAATGAAAAGAACCATGTAAATGTTCTATCTTTTGAGGTATAGACTAGGCATTTTGAAAAGGTGAATATAGTTGTATTGGGTTGAGGTGTTGAATTTCCACTTAATGCATGTGCGCATACTCATTCCAACTTGTCAAACAACCTGCCATGTTTTACCAGTTCTGTGGAAGAATCTGCCATGTCTTTTGTAATCCAACTGCTAAATTACTTACCTATACATGACTAAACCTACTCATGAAAGTAAATATAACTAAATAGAACTTAAATCATATGTTTGGTATAACAAGGTTAAAGATTAATTTTAATCTAAAATCTTAATTTTAAGTGAAAAGGTTGCATAGGTCAAAAGCCACAACATTTAATTAACTCCTACATTAGATAGCATCATCTGGTTCAGTATCAAGATGTTCCTTCTACCACAAAGCATTCAAAACCGCTACAGTACAGTCTACTCATCACAAGGCATTACTTGAGGTCAAAGACGTCTAGAATAGTCCTACAATGCAGACTATTTCAGATATTGTCTCAAAAGTGATTTCATAGATATTTATGCTTAATACAATGTTAAGTCATATTCCAATAAGCAGCTGATTTTGTGATGTATGATGTTAATTTAGGCATACCTTACGTCAATCATGTGTTTTACAATGCAGATCTCACCTTTGTTAAGCACCATTTCTTGTTGTGGTTACATGTTGCTAGGGAGAACTTGGCTGAAAGTGAAGATCATAGGTCAGTTTTCTTTTCTGCTGAAGTGAATTTGGCATCCAATTTGTGTTGTTCCAAACACGATTAGGCCTACTTTATGAAAATCACACTGTTGTAAGAATCAAATTATGACTTGGTCATTTTCAGATTTGAATTGAATCACCCATAAAAATACATAATATTGTGATTGAAGATTTGGATTATCATTTTAGTACACATATCTCAATATGAATTTATGGCCATCCAGATAAACTGCCTCAAGAATCCGTAGTCACGACCATTCAGGCTCTTTGTCCTAACTCTTTCTAACTACATCAAACAAGAAAATGATATGAAATAGAAACTGTGAAAAATAACAGAATAAACTAGTGGCAATGTGGGGAAGAAGGGGGTACTTGAGAACAAGAGCTTGTAATGTAAGAAGTGAATAGTGGGGCTCCATATGCAAAGGCTTAACCACCAAGTATTACATTAGGTACATCTTTGAGCTTCATGTCCACACCCCATGCACATCAAACGCCAGAAAATTCAATTTTTTTTCCTAAACACACATCACTTGCAAATACCATGGTATTGCAAAAGTCAGTATTGCCAAAACAGTTACAGCGCATCATTACGCAGGTCTTATAATCCACTGAATATAATAAGGAGAGGCAACAAGCAGCAGTATAAAAGAGCTCAAGATATGAAGAAGTGGGTGTGAGCTACTTTGGCCTTAGATACCCTTTACTGAGAACAAGAGATGGTGTGTGTGTGTGTGTGTGTGTGTGTGTGTGTGTGACTGTTATTTTTGGAGCCATTAATTGTATGTATGAAATATGACGCTCAATTAAACATATAGAAAAGACATCACCAAAAGTAGAAGAATGGAAAAAGCAGTAGATTGATTTAGCAGGGAAGTGAGAGGAAGGAGTGGACAATATCATCCGTTAGAATTGAGTTTTGAAATTTATGAACGAATGAGTCAGGTTGTAGTCATTTGTCATTTGTGCTTTGAGCAATACTGTAACAGTAATAAATACATACAATAAATACATCTGTGATGGTGGCCGGGCAGGTGGACTTGCTTCTTTCATGATGCAGTTAAACTAGTTTTCTCTTTGTATAATCAGGTTTCCAAAATAGCCCCCTATAGAGAAAGTCTGGAATGACTGAATAGATAGTGTGGCACAATGACATCATAATTCCTCTTACACAAAAAAAATATTCTTAAGCCCCACCCTGTTCTCCATTTACATCAATAAAACCCCTCCCCCAACGGAAGTTCAGTTGTCATTTATTTTCAGTTTAGCACATGGACTTTCTGGAATTCTGTTTTACTTTTTCTTCCGGACTGTTCACCCCTGTGCACCTATACCTTTCCAACATGGTTGGAAAATGTCTTGAATAGTCAACCTTACCTTCCCTAATAGTTTTGCACTGCGACCAAATCAATAAGTGATAGACAAGGAAAACATTACTAGCTTGAAAATCAGACCCAACCTCCAAGTCAATGTCTAAAACAACAGATGATAAACTCTAAAGTCCCTCTGGCTTTCCTTTACTAACCTACCCAAAATGCCTGAGCACCGGATAATTGGATTGTCTGGCTAAATAGACGTTAAGTATAAAATCTTAACACAAAATTGTTGTAAAGAGCAAAAACCTGCCTGTGATATTATTATTATGTGACATCTCACAAAGAGAACCTGATGGTAACTGATTGGTGTTGAAGGAAATTGTCACACACTCAAGCAGCCAATGCAGATTACTTTATTATTAAAACTTTACCCTACCTTAATGAACCATTACTATTAAACCAGTGCTTCAAAACGTTAGTTTAATAATAAAGTAAGCTGCATCAGAGCTTGAGTGTGCCTCAGTCTCCTTCAATACTATTTCTGTTCCCAACTGTCAGCACCTCATCAACGCAGGTGTGTATTGTCACATTCTTTGGTCAACTGATTGACGTTACCATCAGGTTAACATTAGGCTATGAATTGCCTAATTAATGGAATTAATGGACAAGAAGTTGAAGATTTTACATTGAAGTTTCATCTTAATATGAAAGGCTGTGTATGCAATGCAGCTGGATTTCCTTGCATTTGTGTATTTCGGTGTTATAATCTTTTTCAACATTACAGAACCAGCCCTCTGTTGACACTCAGTTCAGTCCAAAGTCCTCACCTCTATTCGATACCAATATCTCTCCGTCTTGGAGCGATGATGTAATAGGTGCACCTCACTCAACACATTAATGGTAATTTATGTCAACATAAATTCTGGTTATAAAATACTCAATGTTTACTGAAGGAGGGTCTCGTAGCAAGGCAAAATGCCACAAGGGCTATTCAGAATCTTCTGTTCTTCCAGACAGAAGACTGCATAGCACAGGCTTGTCATTTGCCTTGGGTGCTCATCTAAGTATGTGTTTGTCAGAGTGTAGTTAAAAAGCAACCATCTGTTGTGTTGTGTTGTGTGTGAATGTGTGTGTGTGTGTGTGTGTGTGTGTGTGAATGTGTGTGTGTGTATGTGTGTGTGTGTGTGTACGTGTGTTAAGCAATGTGGTTGTGGCACTCTGCCATTCTCAAGTCTTCGGTAAATGTTGTCCTTTGCAGCTTATCTAGTCAGAATGATGGTATTCCCAGATGCAGAAAATAACAGCATAGCTGCTTACAGCTTCTGTTTTCATCTTGCAAGCAAATGGCACTACAGTGCACAAGGAGTGCAAGCTTGAACTTGCCTGCCTGATCTACTGTCTTGAGTTTGTAAATGAGACTGTGTGTATGTCTACATGTCTTTGTGTGTGTGTGTGTGTGTGTGTGTGCGTGTGCGTGTGTGTGGTAGTGTGTGCTGCATGCACAAGTATATATGTGCATGCAGTAATTTGTATACACACATGTATCAGGTAGTGAGAGTGTGGTAGGTGACATCAACATGACACAAGAGAGCAGGTGATTGGCTGACTGATCAATGACCTCAGCAAGCAGACCCTTCATCTGTATACAGACCACGTTGACATGGAACTGACCTCTGCCACCACTCTGGTGTTTCCATATTTGTTGGGATAAATGTATGCAACGTACTAATAATGCAACAATTGGGAGTTTTAATGACTATCAAACAAGCGGTACACTGATAAATGAAACCTGACCCACTTGCCCGCATATATTGTTTTGGTTAGCTTTCTAAACAAGGAGTGACAATGTCAATGTTTATTCTATGTCTAATGTTGTCTTGTGGTACTACAGGTTGAGTTGGATTGATTGCCAACAAATGCTAACAAGCGGCTATTGCCACTTCCTAAAAAACAAAAAAACATGCTTTTCTTTGTAGAATATTCTGAGTGAGGGATTTTTTATGGATCCCTAGAATAGGCTTATTTTCAAACATACAGTATCTTGAATTACTATACTTGAATTACTATACTTAAAATGATCCTACTATAGGATCATTTTAACTTTAAAAAGGGACCATTTAAGGTTTAAGGGCAATGTTTAGGGTTAGAATTAAGCTAAGGCTATTATTAAGGGTATGGCGCTAAGTCAGGTATGAATTGGTTCTGGTTAGGGTAAAAGGTTAGGCAATGATTGTAATCAACAAGTAGTTGTAGTTGTCACAAGTCTAGTAATACACAGTGTTTGCGTGTGTGTTTGTGTTTTAGGTAATCCAATAGTTGCCAGAGATGGAAAGTGGTCCATTTAGTCGACGGTCTTGGGCAACACACTCCCTTCGTGTCACTGCAAAAGAGCTGTCACTGGTCAGTGGCCGAGGGAAAAGTAACGCCATTGCAGAGCGTTTCTCCAGGTGAGTGACACCCAGACATCCCCTAGCTTTCAATAATGACTACTGTACATTTTCTCTTTACTGAAGCTATTTAGATATATATATATATAAAGTCTTTGCCTTTGTCAGACATTAGGGCATCTATCTATTGTAGTATGTATCTATTGCAAACAGCATCAATTTAACTGAACTCTGTCAGTGCCATCAGAATGCAGTCAGACAGTCAGAATGCAATAGGAGGATCTTCTAGTTCTATTGAAGGGAAGCATAGATGACACGTTCAAAACATTACAATGGAATACATTGTTTCAGTTTTATATATCCCCAGCCCAATTACCCACCCAGTACACAGTCACACCCCACCTTAGCCCGACCCAACCACCTACACCCTGTTAAACCCAACCCAATCATAATAAATTAAATGTATTATTTGTGAAAATGCCTTGTTGGAAACATACAAAACAAGAACACATACAAATAGTGTTGGTCTGCAATACAACATACTAACAAGAGAGTCATAGATCAGCAGGTACTGCTTGTAAATCAATGAAATAGGATAAAAATAAAAGGTTGCCATTTCTGGAAAAATGTATCAGTGGAGCTCCTAAGAGAATACTTTATATTCTCAAGTTTCAAGAAAAACATGACATCATTAAGCTATTAGGAGATGGAGGGAGGTTCAGGAGAAGGAGGGATTGTGCGACGTGCTAGTAAAGATACAAAAGCAACCGTATCTGTGTGTTTAGCTGCGGCACACTCTCAAGAACCTCAGATTTAGTCCCAAAGAAACCTGATTTTTTTGTAGGAGGAAAACCATATAACTCAGGTCACAGAGGGAGTTACGACATTTGCCAAATCTGTTAACAACATTAGGGTAGATTTCAGGCAGTCCAGAGTTTGGAAAGTCTATTCCATGTAAAACTTTGACTTGTGTGATGCTAAGAGGAGCACATGTCGTCTTAGGTCTTAGTCTTAGGTCTTAGGTCTTAGTCTTAAGAGGTCTTAGTCTTAGGTCTTAGGTCTTAGTCTTAATCTTAGGTCTTAGTCTTAAGTCTTAAGTGTTAGGTCTTAGGTCTTAGTCTTAGGTTGAGGTAGAATGTATCCTATCAATGGCCTCGTCCCACCACTCCTCTGTGAACTCATCACCCATCTCCTCTACATGCTACTTTGGCTTTAGCAGTTGAGTTCTCGTCCAATGAGGGAGAATGAGGTGCATGTGTAGAAGGTGTAGGTATACAATATATCTGTGACATCAACACCCTCTAGTGAGGGCTTCATGTGAGAAGATTCTCCCAAGTTCAACTTGGAGGGAAACCAGGGAAAAGAGCAGAGGCACAGCGTCTAGCGGAATAAGTGAGACAACGGCAACTGGAAGAAAAGCGTTGTCATCATATAGGTTGCAAAAATGTTCTATCCCTTTGCAAGACCAGACAGAGAAGATGGGTTTATAAAAGAGGGCAAGGATAAATGTTTTTTTTTACAAATGGGAGCTGAGGATGAAGCAGATTTTCAATGTTGATAACACTACTGGCTTGTAAGACGAGAGGGAGCAATATGGTGTCAGGGATTCAGCCAAAATATCAGCTTCTGAAAATTAGCTGCCCAGCAGTAATATAGAAAAGCAGGTAGGGCAGGCCCTCCACCGAATCTACATCTTTCAAGCAAAGACCTATGTACTCTCTGTACTTTAACTCCCCAAACAAATAGCCTGATTCATTTTATTAAAAAACAAAACAAAAGATTTGGGTAGAAATAGGGGGACAGACTGAAACAAGTAAAGAAATGTAGGTGAGATATTCATCTTTACAGCATTTATCCCTACCGATTAGAGAGAGCGGCAAGCTACCCCGTCTCTGAAAATAGGCCTTCATTTGGGAGATAAGAGGCATGAAATTGAAGGGCAGGAAATATACGGGTAATCACAGCAAGGTAATTAAAACCAGAAAAGCTCGTCTGTGTAGGAGGATCTTAAAATAACATCTGCAGGAACGTTCTAGTACTCTGAAAGCATGTATGTCCAGTTGGACAGGTGGGAAATCCGTTCTCTGGTTCCTTCACATTGGTAAAATAGACAGGAAAGCCTACACAAATGGCAAAATGAGTCTACGTTAATAATGTATTTCTCATGGTGACAATTTCTACGGACAAAATTATCAACATAATTTTTATGATATATTGATTCCCAGGCAGCATTTTAGACTTTCCTTTGCACACATGTTGTAGACCACCAGAGGTCAGTGTTGTTCGTGTGTTCTCTCTGTCTCCCCCCAGGTATCAGAGAGCTGCCGAGGAGTCAAATGCAGAGAAGAAAAAAGCAGTAAGTATCTCTGTTAAAGCTTTAACGGGGTGTCTGTAAAGTCTTACAATGTCTTAAATTATATTATCTAAACTCAAAGTCGTCAAAAGTCAAAGCTAACCGATTAAATTAAGCATTTTAGGTCTGAAATCCAGATTTGTAAATGTTGCTGAATGTCTGCTTGACAGGTCTAAAGTCTCTTTCACATTTGATTCAACTGACAATCTTTTATAGATTATTCAAACTGGTATTAAAAAGATCTTAAAAGTCTTAACTACAACTTGATTAAACTTGCAGAAAAACTGTTTTGAAATAATATGTATCATTGCAGGCCACCATTTTTGCCTGAGACATGAGTTTTGACTTTTTTTTTTTTTTTTTTACTTTTGCCTAAATCTTTAACTTTGTGGGAATGAAGAACTAGCTTGCTACTGTTCCTATATTAATGTAACCTTATACTGCTCTGACTGCAGGCTTCACTATGGTGAAAAGGCTGTCGCATCACTATGGATGCATCATAGAAATTAACTATATTAGAAGTAACATGTAGTATATCTATGAGAAATTATTATTTTGAAGCTTGAATATCTTTTGTCAGATGTTTTCCTAATGAATTAAATAATGCTGACTAAAGTAAGGTATGTATGCTTGAGTAGATTTGCTCGTTGCAGCCCTTCTGTTGGTGCAAAAATGTGTAATGTTACAATTGCATGTTGAGGAGTGCATACACAGACAAACATGCAAGGACCCTATGTTGACACAGAGTCTGGGGCAAATGTCTTGTCCTGGCTGACCTCTTATTGGCTACTTGTTGTGACGGGCAGTCAGTCAAGCCCATAATCCTACTTCAGTGTAATCTCCTGGCAATGCGCTCTGCAGTTCCAATTGTAAATTAGATGTCTTTGTCAGTTTAACCTGGTCCAGAATAAATGAAAACGTGATCAGCTAATGTCATGCAGAGGTTCAAGGTAATACCACTGTTGGTAATTTTCTGTGACTTGTGTTTACCAAATGTGTTTGAGCTAGCTGCTTAAATGTTACCTCTTTCACTGTCTTTGTTTCATAATGTGGCTTGACACTGGCAAGATTGGTTCTATGCAATGCAGTAGTCAATTTGCTGTTTGTTTTTGTTGTTCAGTCTTTGGAACATTTGTGGCTGTTTAATTCTCTGAGGTTGTGATAGGTGTTTTTAGCTTAATCATAGTGTCATAAGGGGCCAGACTGATACAGGAGTTTTGGGGCCATTAGCCCCAAAATGATTAATGATTAATGATCCTTCAGGAGAAAACTAACCGATGTATTTGCTGGTATAGGCTTTTTGTGAAAGCAGTTTAGTTGCATTGTTCACTAAGATTTTGAGTTTTAAAAAACAAAAGTGAAAAGACGCAGTGTGGGCCAATTTATTTTGAGCTGAACGACAAAATGTATATATGTATTGTATATGTGTATATATGTAAATGCATTCTATAATCAATAACATCACATTTATATAGTTCCGTATAATTAAATTAATGAATACATCATAATCTTCAAACACCAACAATATCTGTGGATAAGTGTGAGACGATGGCAATATTAGGGGGATATTAAAAAGTATTGGCAGATAACAGTGATGTGATCGTCTGTTTGGGACTGTTTGGGACTAGCCACTAGAAGCAGGGACGTGGTGACCATCTGTGTGTCTCTGTGTGTATGACTGGTAGTGGGGGTGGTTCAACTGACTGACAGGGTCACCCAGCCAATTAAACAAGCTAACCTTTTCAAACATGCAGATGATTTACTGACCTGATGTTTCAAATATCACAGCTTGGCATCAGAGAAATTCTCATGATACCATGTTTATACCGTGTACAGAATTAAATATGCACCACAATAGGCTATTTTTGAATATTTGATATAGTGAAATTATAGCCTTCATATTGCTGTCACATAATGCACCTGTTTATTCCACACTGGGCTACCATCAAAATTTAGATGAATGAGTTGTGACTGGAAGATACAAACTGACACAAATCCAACACCACAAAGAGTTAACTTCTTCCATGAATGTATCATTTCCTGCTCTGGTTTCCTGGGTAGTCTCTCTCCCCTCTCTCTCTCTCTCTCTCTCCCTCTCTCTCTCTCTCTCGTTCACTTTCTGTCTCTCGCTCTTGCGGTGTGAAAAGGGTTGGGCTAGTTCCTACCAGCAGAGTTTGTCTTGCTGCTAACATTGGGTCGAGCTCTGTCTCTCACAGCCTCTCAGCACATAGACCCATAAAGAAGGACTAGCCTAAGGACTTACTTTCCTTGTGGTCTAGTCGTGGTTACACCTCGCTTCACCTCTCCTTCGCATTCAAAGAGGTTTCTTCTTTTTTTGCTTAAAAAAAAAAAAAAAAAAACGGGGGAACAATCTTTTCATTGTCCAGTGCTTCCCCTTTACCCCGGGCTTGCCTCACAAAGAGGGATTGTGCATCTGTGTTCTGTCTGTGTTGAGTTTTCTGTCTCTCGTCTTGTTCTGGCTCTTATTCATCTGATTTGTTCTTCATTTTGTTCTACCTTCCTTTCTTTCTTGTTTGCTTTCGTACTTGCTTGCTTCCGTCAAAGTCTTCCTTAGCGCTAACTTATTTGTAATTTTAGATTTACTCCGTTACTGTAGTTATGTCTTTGAGTTGCTAATTGCACGTTTTCAAAGGGGTGCTTACTGTATGAGGTAGAGGAGATTGTAAGTGTAATCTCTAGGAGTTAAGTTTTCGTTTTTTTGAGAAATATTGGTTGCTAACTATTTACAACAAAATGCCATCATAGATAGGTTAAAGGTTTTACGTTGTCAGCTATCCTCCTACGGCGCTGTCCAGTAAACTTGTCTGAAAAGAACATTTGGTTCACCATGCTGGGCAACGGGCAGCTTTATTAGTTGATTAGTTTGCTACTTTCAGCATTCAAAGGATTATTTGTTCTTACGCCCAGACCTTCCTGATAATGCACGGGTCCTTCGCATTGGAATGGGCTCTTATCATAGAGGAGAGTTCTGTATGTCACACAGTAACAATGCTCCTCCTGATACTCTTTAACGCTAACTGCTGCTCAAGATTTCTGTTCTTCGTGGATGACGGAGCAGTGAAGAAGCCCTGCCTTGTGTTTTTTTTGGGTTTTTTTTTTTTGGGGGGGTGGGGGTTGGGGGGGAGT
>OMKK01083621.1:0-17171 GCA_900302305.1 Polymixia japonica | reverse complement strand
GGGGGGGGGGAGAGCTAGGAGAGATAATAAAAATAAAAAAAACCTGACTGCCTCAGCATCAATTATCAAATGGCCTGTGGTTCTATTAGGTTGGACAGTTCAAGTAACAGCATGTAATGAAAAGCTTGAGCTAAATGAACGCGTCACACTCAATAGAGAGAACCGTAAAGCGGGCATGAAGTTTTCATGACAAGACAACATGAACCTAATGAACTAATTGAAGGCGAGAGTGGCTTCTGCATTTGGTGTGCTGCACTCTGCCGTAGCCCCCCCCCAAAAAATCCCATTTATCTTGATACATGTGTTTGGTCAGAGGTAATGTAGTTGGCTAAACGTAAACCAATTAGAACACGGCTACGAACAACACTAACGAACAGAGGACACAGGGAGCTGAATGCTGTATCTTATTACTCTGTGACTGTTCATACTTCTTCTCTATATGTTGTTGCCCATGACGACCAGCATCATCTTGTGTTTTCTCTATATTCCATTTTGTAGAATTGGATTATATTTGATCTATTATAAAAAATGATAACATGACACTAATATAAAAGTCCCTATTTACCCAAGATAGGTTGACTGAACAGCTTTACATTCACCAAATTAAACACAATCACGCCTGGGAGCGGGCCTCTGTAACCACAGTTTCCTTTTAGCTACTTTTTACTTTTAGCAATAAGCTCAAGGGTATATTAAAAGAATTTATCTGGGGAGAATGACAGTAGCAACCCATCACCATCCCCAAACCCCCTCGTCCGTCTGGGGATGCCTTTGTTGACTTTTTGATCAGAAGCTTGCGTAGTCAAAGCGTGTTTGCTGTAATTCAAAGGTAAACACTGCATAATGTTTCCGTCTATTCCAGGACTGTGATTTTCCAAATGTGATCAGAGAAGTCCAGAGCTAAACCTCGGGAGATTACCCACGGACACGGGAAAATACAAACACTACACAACCCAGACCCAATAAAAATCCAGTTGTCTTGAGAAGCAAGACAAATACAGCTCTGAAGAATAGAAAAGAACCAGCAACAAGCATCAATTTCATGCTTCATTGATCCTCATTGAGAGACCTGCCCTGGTTCCTAAGCAGCAGATAAATCACATTGCAATGCCTGACCAGATGTGTGCTTGAAAACACGGAACCTCCTAGACGCAGGGAAAAATAAACAAATATGACTTTTAACCCTGCTGGGCCCCAGATACAACCTTTACATACAAAACATGCAAAATCAGATATCTTTCCCCCCCCTGTTTAGAAAGAAATGAGAAGAGCTACTCTGGGTTAGATAGGGTAAAAAGTAGACTTTCAGCTCCAAGGGACCATGGTTTTGAATTCTGATGATATACACTGAGATGATGTGTTTCTCAAAGCCACGATGCATACCTGTGGATTATGGCAGGAGCTCTGTGAATGACAAATGTTTACCAAAATTTGAAAAAAAAGGGAGGAAGTCAGGTCAAGATATAAATATTAAGCTTTTATCCAACAACGTTTACAATACATTTTTCTCATTTTTCTCATTTTTGAGATGCTAGTGATGTTAATGTTCTGGTAAAGCAAGGAGGTGAAGTAATTACACATTTTGAAGTTATTCTTTTGAAGAAAAAAAAAATGTCAAAGTTATTCAATGGACAAACTTATAATAGTTCAAGACACTGAACGGAGGTTTGTAAACGTAGCATAGCTCACAGCAACACATCATTTGCGCGAACTAAAATCTCCACGGACCATCTGAACGCTCCTACAATGTTAAGCAACTCTGCAGCTCAAAAAAAAAAAAAGTTTGCACAAATCCAAAACACACAGCTTTGTATCGATAACGAGAAAATTACAAGATCCATAACGTGACTTACTTTCACGGCTTATCTCACGGGTGGGAAAAGGGTGGGGAAAACCGTCACGGCAAAAAATGTATGGTCCTCTTCAATGTCAAAGCGAGTTGCAGCTACTGTTCAGGACCCTGGACAGCGCCTCCTTTTATAGACGCGCAATACGACGCTTGGCCAGATCTGCCTGCCTTCAGGCGCCTCCGCTCTGTGTCTGTTCTCCATACAGCTATAGTTTTAAGTATGAGGATAATGCCGATAAAGGCAATATTCACATTCAGCACAAAAAGATATCGGTTTATTTCACGTTATTTCACGTTATGAGTCTTCCTGTATGACAGACCGTATCATCTTTTCGTTTGACTGAATAAGGCGCCAGGGGGCCATACGCGGCTCTTTCATTATGTAAGAGGACTGGATGACAGACTGAAAGGCTAAAGGGTCTCTCTCTACAGCCAGTGGCCAGCCAATATGGAACACACATGATGGAAGAGTAGATCATCAGGTTTGTAATCTGGACCTGCTTTCAAGATCTTTCAACTCTCTGCCAATAGATTCCTTTCAAGAATCATCAGGGAATTTATACGGGTTGTTTGAGGTTTCTATATCCGCCTCAAAACAAAAAGGAAGGCCAAGATAAAAGCCTAACAATAGTTCTCCTTAATAAAGTCTTCTTTCTAAATACTACTCAATATTTCTCCTTAATAAAGTCTTCTTTCTAAAAACTATTATCCCCTAGAAAATTAGCAATACATTGCGAATACATTTACCTTTAAATGACATTGAGTTCCATAGTTAGTTATAGCTAGTTAGGCTACATTGCAAGAAGTTACATAATCATGATCTGGAGCAAAACAACATGAGGTACCTGATTATGTGGCTATAGGGACGCTCCTCGTACTCATCATGAGAAGTAATTAATCAACACAATGAAAACTCTACAAACAATAACACAGACAGTGAGTCATACAGTATAGCGACGTCTACACACACCCACATCACCCCTGCCGGACGCCACAGTGGGATCTCCCTGTAGGCTTAATTAATAGTCAGTGGATCCTAACAGTGCCGTGGAGGGGGGGTCATAAACACATCACACCAAGCAGTGACGCTATCAGGTAGCCTGCTGGGGTAATAATTGAAAGGAGCCCGCAGCAGGTAATTTAATATCACTGCTGGTGTCATTATTGTTATGGTAGACTAAGAGGTTAAACCAAGGTTTAGAGAGCAGAGCATAATAACTGGAACCGGAACCTGTTTTCTAAAAAAAATATACAGAAGTCATACGAGTTTCAGGACATGCTGTTTAAAGAGCGGAATAATTAAATACGGTAATAAGAAACATCTGCTTATGTAACTATCTGGCCCTGCTGCATACGCTACATTAAGGCCTTACACTACATTAAGGGCTTTGTATTATGAGGGCCAGACCACAACACAGTAGGTACTCGGTAGCGCACGTCATGCAGGAACTCAGCAGAGGGTGAAAGACAACATTGCACCGTCTTTAAGGCCTTTCCCCCCCCCGTTCAACTAGGTCATTGAGTTGTGCAGCAAACCCCATTCATTCACACATAATAGGTGTGTTCAGTGGTCCATACAGCAGGCTGGAGAGTGGCCTAACAGGGCCTTATTCCAGATGTTATTGAAGAAGCCAGGGGCGTGTTCTTATCTTGTGAGGAAACGACATCCCCGTTAAATGTCACATCTTGAGTGGATGTAAAAAAATCTATACGCCCTTTCAAATTTTTTGCTTGTCGTTGCCTTGTGGTCTAAAAAAATCCATTAATTCAGACTTTTTTTTTTTAACTTTTGGACATAGTAACCAGCAAAATAAAGGTAAAACAAAGGGCTACTAATTTCTCACAAAACAGAAAACTACTGTATAACACCTTGGTTTTAATTACATCAATTTAAACAATAATTTCTCTGAAGGTTTCTATGTTGCGTAACATAGGCCTGCAGTTTCCACATGATCTTTGAGATCTTTTTGTTGAGAAGTTCTCATAGGAGAGTGATATGAATAGTTTTGAAAGACCTTAAACTTGCCCTGTAACACAGTGAGGACCGTAATACAAGAAGTGGAGGAAATATGACACTGCCAGGCTGGTCTTTCCAAGATGGACGACCACGCAAGGAAGAAGCTCATCAGGGAAGCTATCAAGAGACTAACCAGCCTTAAAACAACTAGAGGAGTGTATGATAGCTGCTCACTCCATGCATATAACAACACTTTCACCTGTTCTGTGAGGTACGGCGGCAAGACAGAAGCCACTTCTTATTAAAAAAGAAAGCTCCAGTCCTTTGTTAATTATACAGGATGACAGTCAATCTCTCAACATATGTGGATAAATATCTTATGGCGTGATGAAAACAAGGCCCAATTTATTGGTGTTAATTCCAACACAGTCCCTACTGAGGCAGTATCATGATGTTTCTCAACTGACAAGCAGCTCTGGTCAGGATAGAGAAAATGAATAGCGCTGATATTTTGGTGAAATTCTGCTTCACTCTTCAAAGGAAGCTCAAGTTAAAAAAGAATTTCAACCCAAAGCACACAGTCAAATACACCAAGGAATGGCTGAAAAAAAAAACCCAGTATCCTTGAAGCGCCCGGTCAGAGCTCGCACCTCAACGCTATAGAAAGTTTGTGGACTGACCTTCCAGTGAGCGTACAGAGGAGTTCCCCTTGAAGTTTGAGGGATCTTAAATTTCCTAAATCCAGAAGTGGTTAGTTGGTAGAGACCGATCAAAACAGACTTACTGCATTTATCAAATCAAACGGTGCTTCTAATAAGCATTCATTTAAAGATGCACAAACACACAATATGGAAGGCATTCTAGTTTTCCTTTTTTATAACGTCAGAAATTAGTAGCATTTTGTTTTCAATTTTCAAATGGTTTATCATTTTATGAGTCAAGTCAATAAACACTAGAACATTTGAAAGGCTGTGTAGACTTTTGACATCTGCTGAACGTCTTACTTTTTAAAGTGACCAAAACATCTGCTGCACAAAATATATGAGAACTTTATCACTCGTGAAGGTGTTCATGTGTTGGTGCGAGAGAGGAGAGAGGACGACTGTGGAGGACTGAAGGAGGTGAGTTAGTGTAAGGATGTCCTTAGTCGTTCATCACGACGGACAACCGCAGGATAGGGTCGCCTATATATTGGCCTGTTAGTGAATCTACAGGGCGTGTGTTATTTAAAGCCTGATCTATCAAGCCTACACCGCCAAATCCATAGGTTTATCAAACAGCCTCACGGCTGGATCCATGATCATCTATCACAGCATGTCAGCTTCCAAATGAGAAAACAAAGGAGTTATATTTGCTCACACACACACTAAAACAGAGAGAAAAGCCAGGCACAACAAACCATAATCATAATTCTTTATTCTCTGCAAATGGACATAAAACCGTTGGAAAAAAAAAAATAGAAAATTAAAAAAAACAACATTACAATAGATTTTTCTTTGGTCAACTCAAAGATAAAGGAGGGATGTAGACTTAACTGGGTATGGGTTAGTCCAACACTCTTCATCAACTATTTATAACCATACAAACAGTATGCAGTATGGAGCCATTTTTATGTGTATTTTTATGCATCTTTATGGGAACATTTTCTTCCATCTCAAATGGAAATGCCAAGTTGTTGGTATGGACCACTTATTGTAAAAATACACTTCAACCTAAAGAAGAGGTTTGCTTACAGTTCCATTTTCAGTTCACCGTCAAACTTTAGACTGTGATTTTTCACATATCTCATGAGACTCCAAATGAAAAAAATAAAAATAAATAAATACATATATATCAGTAATTGTATGATGCCTGGGGGTCACCTGTGTCTACAACGAAGATTGGGGTAATAACAGCCAATGAGTTCTGAGAAATATTAAACATAGCAATTATTACTACTACTGCTTCTATCTGTGCTCACGTTATACATTTTTAACCAATGAAAGCGCTCTCGCATCGTTTGTTTTACATTTCTGTATGTTTCATCGTTAGTGTGTTCGCCAGACGGTATTGGTGAAGATTATTTTAGGGACGTGTTCAGGCCATGGCACAAATTTCGACACCGACATCCGCGCGCAAACTTCAGACGGCAACAACTGCGGCGTGCCTCTCAGAAGTACCGCCACAGAACGCCTCACACAGGCCCTTCAGGCCAACGAGACGTGTGGTGTTGTCGAGGCATGACTCTGGAACCTTCAGGCCTCCTCTACCGTGAACTAAAAGAGCTCTGAAATCACACAAGTCAAAGCCGCGTCGAGAGAGGCTCGACTGTAGAGGTTAGATCATTCCAGCTACAGACGTTACAAGCACAGCCCATGCATCATAACTACATGCTTGGATTACGAAGCCTTTTCACATTTCAATGCACTTTCATTGCAACAGCGACTTCGTTTCACAAGTATGGACCCGTTTCGCGGCCTGCTGAAACAGTCAAGTGGAGAGAGGTACGAGATACTGTCCGCACTGTAATGAAGCTCCACTGACGTTGGAGTAAAGACACGCATGGTAAGAGACAGGAATAGAAATGTCTGTAACAGAAGACACAACAACGCAGGAATGCAACCAGTCATTCATCCTAGTTGTCATCTTCGGCTCTCGCCCTTTGTCCGGTACCGTACATTACAGTTAACCAGACTGTTCAGTATACCAGACAGTACAATAAAAAAACAACACAAGTGCAACATGTGAAATGGCAAATGAGCTTCAACAGGAGAAGCTACAGAGCAGTGATTGACACACTGTGTATTTACAAGGAGTTACGAGACTATATTAAGTAGCTATAATACGTTTCTTCATGTCAAAGACATGCAACAAAATGGACCTTAAATACACAAATCATTATAACAACCTACATTACACGATTCTTGTAACGATGATCTTAAATGTCTTTTTTGGCCTTAGGCGTAAGGCGCTCCTGCGACAGCCTGCCGTACCTCCCGGGGTCCAATCACGGTCCAGATGGGGACGGACTGCACCATTGAGATGAAGGAGAGAATGGGGGGGGGGGGAGGACAGCACAGGCTCTTGTTTTACAGTCAGTTGGTGAAAGCGTAGAGTCCGTTCACTCCAGAGTCATCGCTGTCGTGTACCGAATCCGCACTCCACTCAGCGCCCGGAAACGCACACACCGATCTAACCCAGCGCACGAGACCGCACACTTCATGCTGAGGAGACAGCACGCACACACAGATTTCTGTGGAACTAATTTGTATGGAAATATCACGTGTCATGTGGTGCGTCCGTGTGTGTGTGTGTCTGTGTGTGTCTGCATGCGCGAGCGCCGCCTCAGATGTGTGCGTCTTCCGGATCCATCTCTTCGCCGCCGCCTCCTCCTTCTCCTCTTTCTAGAGGACCTGTTCGGTGCCGGAGGCGGAGATGTCCAGGAGCCTCCAGGCTGCGTTGGGGTTCAGCTCCTCCTGGTCCCTACACAACGCCCACACGTACATCATCCTCATCACCTTCTCCTGGGGCAGGGGGGAGAACATAGGTGAGGAGAGGAGAGGAGAAGAGAGGAGCATAGGGTCAGAATCACAGAGACACTGGGTTCCCTCTTAAAGACTACAGTTGAAATTCCATGACTTTTAAATGCCTACAGCAGCACAGGATCACGACTTGTTCATCGTTTTTAATTGAGCATCCGTTGAGGATGGGTGGCTGGTCTTTTCTGGTCGTTTGTTTTTGTCTTTGCGGGAGACGGCATAAGCGTTTTAACAGTACAAGCAGCTCATCGATTCTAAACGCTGCCTGTTTTAAAGACATCAACTTGAGACGGAAAATTGACCCAGTCGGAATAGGTTGTGACTACATAAAAAGCCCTACTACGCTCAATCATTTTGTCCAGTAACTAAATAAGGTCTCTAATTCCATGTTGGTCCTTGATCTAGATTATGGTATAAGGGATAATTACATCAAGGTGTGCATGTGGAATAAAGTCACGTCAACAATGACAAGACAATCAAGTTTCCTTGACAGCAATGCAGAAATGAGGCGCTAAGCTAATGGTTTGGAGTAGTGGACTAATTTGAGTTCCTTGAAACGACCAAACCTTCTAAGCCTGTGCTTGGAATCAAATCAGATCCTGTATGATGGTAATTAGGAGGCAACTGACCGGATCTCCCTCCACTAGGTCTCCTTTGGGGCTGCGGATCACCATGACGACCTGGGCCTGGAAGGTGATAATCAGCACTGGGCCCTGGTCCATGATCTTACCCATCGCCAGCTAAAACACAGGGAGAGAGACAGTGAATATACAAATTACTTGATGAATCAAATGAGAACATTGGGATGAGAGGGACGCAGGGGGAGAGAAGATAATACAAAACAGATGTCACTCCCGATGGACAATCCAGCCTATTGCGATGCACGACACCATGCGTACACGAGTATGGCGGTACTTACATCTATGTTGTCTATGTCCAGGATTTTGGACTGGAAGCGCAGCCCCAGTGCTCTGGCCTGCTGGATGGGGTGGGCCAGCTGACTATAGGTCTGAGGACGAGGAGGTGAGCGTTAACATTTCACAATGATATTTAAAACACAGCTTTAACTTAGGTATAGTCATCACGCGTTTCTTTCCCTCAGAGGAGTTCCGGAGCAATCAACACAAACACTGGCTGTCCAGGTACTGAGTAGTGATGTAGTAGATGTTTCTCCAGGTTGTGGGGGGAATCGGTATTTCCAAGAAGTTACTTTGCTTGCTGACAATTATAAATAAAAGGAAAAAGGAAAATGCTCTAAATCTGGAGGTAAATACTCATTCCGAGAAATGTCTGAAGCTGGCAGCCAACAGATCACATCAGGTAAACATACTGAACAATTAAAACTGTTGCACTGAAGCAGAATGACATCACGCCGTGCCGCTATCGCAAATAGACAAAGACGCTACACATGCTAAGCAACAAAGAGAACGAGGACCGGGGGTGGTGATGGATACGACCTGGGGTCGGTAAATAGGAAATACAGAAGTCAGGAGGCAGTGTAGAACTTACAGCTTCATAGCACCAGTCTTTCAACACATCCAGCTCTCCGCGGATCATAGCCTGCAGGGAGATAGAGAGAGAGAGAGAGAGAGAGAGATAGAGATAGAGATAGAGATAGAGAGAGAGAGAGAGAGAGAAACACAATGGGTGGGAGGTGGTGGTTGACATGACATTAAAAAGTGTGTCTGCGTGTGTAAAAAGTGAAAGAAAGACAGACAGAGAAAGAGGAAGAGACGGGACAAGAGAGAAAGAGAGACATACCTCCAGTATGTTGGGGATGATGTCTTTCTCGCACTGTTTGAGAAAGGAGTCCTTGTCGAAGGTGGGGTCTGCCTTCAGGATCTCAGTGAGCACCTCAGACATCTCCGTCTTGGAGAAAAGACCGCCTGGATCAACAACATCCACAAGAACATGATCAGAGTTACTTCCTTGTCCACTTTGAACTGTCTTGCTGTGCATAAACAGACTTTCTTCTTCCATGGCCTTAAACTCTGGGATAATCCTTTCCCATTAAACAGGAAAAGACAATGACAAGCAAACAGGCTGTTAATCTCAATTGTGTTATATACATAAAGGTATCTATTATCAGACTGCTGCTAGACAGCAACTGTCAGACATGCCCCCATCTGATGTGCTGTTTTCTCTATTAAAACACATCTACCAAAACATATGCAAATATATGTGTGCAAACAATATGTTGCACACATATTTCGGGGCACAAAGTCAATTTGATCTCTGGTCTGCACAAATTGCACAGGCATATCCGAAGCCCAGATCCCAACACTGTCAACAAATACTGATGGAAGAGAGGAGAACTAATCCCACTGCTGTAAGGCCTGGGAGAACCCCAAAACAACAGCAGACATTAAACACTAGCAAAGCAAAGACAACCTAGGGGATCAATTAGGGGTCTCATAAGGCTGCATCAGTGATCATCCATCACACAAAATATAGACATAGGTTTCATAAACGAACGATAGATACGTCGTTTTCAAACTACTTTGACTTGATTAATCAGTGGTTTGTTTGCGGTTATGCTGACAAAGTTTAAAGTAAATTTTTGCCAGAACTGGCAACTTTGTGTCCAAGAATGGACTTGGCGACTTTACCCATGAGGTCAGTGACTTTTTCGGTCACGGCTCTGGATGCTCTGATGAAGGCGTTGTCGCTTTCATCGTACTTCATCTTCATCTCAAAGAACCCTGAGGAAACAAAAAGGGTAATGATTGAGGTAGGGGTCAATTACACAACACAGTGAATTCAGTGTTTTTCAATGACACAGAAGACTTAAACCAGGACTTATGAGGGCCATTAACAGGCCACTAATCAAGATAAACACACGGATATTGTACATTAAACTCTCTCGCCATCTACCGGTATGAGTCTAGTGCCACCTGCTGCCTTAAAAAGTGACTTACACTCAACCATGGACAATTAACTACATAAAACTAAGACCGTAATATCTAAGATAATAGAGCCAGAAAACTCCAACTTACTGTTGAAAACCATGTTGTTGTCCTTGAAGTCCTTCCACTGCTGGTACCACTTAGAATCCTTGTGGAGCACAACTCCCATAGCCTCTCTGCATCACAAAGACACGGGCGTGTCATTTACTACGGCGCGTAAGGTTAGACGCACCGCATTTCTTTTTTGATATGGACCAGCAGAAAGATGTATGCTGTCCAAGTGAAGAACATCCATCATAACACAGGTCGCTCATTTCACCTGCCCCCGGGGGGCTTCAAAACAGAAACAAAACGAACGAGCTCGTTTCTGAACAGCGCGGCGCGAAACGGTTACTCACTCGTTGGCCTCGAACACCCTGGAGTCGCTCTCTGCGCCCTTGGAGGAGAACTCGCTCCTCTTCCTCAGCTGAGGGGGAGCCCTGTAAGGGCCGGCGTCCCCAACGTCAATCTCCTTCTTCATGGTCTCCATACCCTACAGAGACGACAGAGGGAGAGCATAACGTAAAGACAGTCACAAAGCAGAAATCAGATGGAAAGAAAAGGAGAAATTGTCGATGTTGTGCTATTTATTTAACCTTCTTTTTGTTTTGGGACAATAACCCAAAGTAATACATCAAGTAACCTTGACTCGGCAAAGCAAAGACTAGGTTGCTGGGTTACTAGGTTGGAAGCTTGTCATTATGTGTTTCACCTTCAGTGTGTCTGCCTGGCAGAAAAGCAGGACTTGAAAATGGACCCGACTACTGACCTGTGAGATGGCTCTGAAAGCCCCAGTGCTGCCCAGCTTCTCTCCTCCTTTGGAGACAGACTCAGCGGAGTGCCTGGCCGTCTTGGCTGCCTCCTCAACACCCTCTTTTATCTTCTTCCCAAGGTCGGTACGGCTCACTTCCTCCAGACCCTGCGGAGACGCAGACACACACACACACATATACACAGAGTTCAGTGAGCAAAAAGTTTAGTAAGTATATCGTCATTGTTGTGCCTGGTATTTCTCCCATTGACGCACATGTATTATTCACATTTTACACTGCCTTGTCAGAAAATTGGCTTGGTATCAGGATTATGACACATTTATTACACATGGGAGAAAATGTTAGCAGCCAATTATGCCAAAAAGTCAAAACTGCAATTTTGGAACTATGGAGCAACTATGGAGTTTCAGCAGGACACCAAAGATCACCATTGGAATTCATAGGAAATGCCAAAAATATATTAATCCTAGAAACAATGGTTTCAGAAATAAAAGTGCAGTAGGAAACATGTTTATTAATACCAAAGTATACGCACACTACAGTGTCATGCAATTAAGTGCTTTGTTGTTGTACTAATATGGTGTAATCAAATCTTAGAGAGTGCTGAAACCTTACCTCCTTGACAGTCTCGGACAGAGAACCAAAGGTCTTCTTAAACACCTCAGAGGTCCTCACTGTCTCAGACTCGATGGATTTCTAATGGCAGGAACAAAAATATATCTCAACACAAAAAAAAAATCACGTGAAGCAAATTCAACTTAATAAAAGTCATTCACATTTCTACAACAAAAACCCAACATTTCCCCGACATTATTCTGTTTAAACTCAGTAGATTTATCAAATAAACAGTATTCTTACGTATTTCTTGCGGGCCTGTTGAAGGGCGTCAGACTCCTCTAGCCTCTTGGCCTCCTCTCTGAACTTCTTGATGTTCTCCTTCATCTCCTGGTTCTTATTGAACTCCTGACGCAGGTTGTCCACAAACTCCCCCAGAAAACCCTTACGGCCTGAAGCATATCGCACCTAATAGGACAAGATAGATGGATAAAAAGACTGATGACAGATGGGTGGATTAACATACGAATAGACAGAAGGATGGACAACTGGACAGACTGATGTTACCCACAAACTCCCCAAGGAACCCCTTATGGGTACGCCTCTTTAAAGCACTCCTCATCTGACCCAGAGGATATGAATAGATTAACTGTTTATAGGCCAATATGAAGAAAAATACTAAGTGGAGAAATGTATTGGGCAGGGGTCCATCTCCCATTTAGTAATGAATAAGGAAAGAAGTAACAACAAACCTCAGATATAAGAATGGGCGACTCAAATCATAACATTTGTTGGTTCATTAAAAGGCAATCATGTCAGTTGAATATGACTCTAGGTTTGTTTTGAATATGACTGACACACAATTAGACTGCATTAGCGCACTCTTTGTGTGTTTCCAACCAGAGCAATTCAGCTTTTTAACACAACCAAATTCTATGGAGCAATTTAAAGATATTAAAGTATTACAGCCTGTGATGTAGTTTGATAACTCCAGTGTATCATCTGAATGACAATAACAGTAAGTAGTTAACAGTAAATAGTTATTTAATGTAAATGGTAGATTGGCTATGATCCTTTACCTGAACAGGTGGAGCTGGTGTCCCATGTATTCTGTAGACATCTCCTCCTCTGGACAGGGAGGCGAGGGGCCGTAAGGACAGGGCCAGAACACGTCTGCCGACGAGCTGCAATGAAAGACAACAACACTGTCTGACACAACCGAGAACACTGCAAATAATGAATGGGACGGATAAGGAGTGGGTTAACAGCTTACTGAATGCAGCAAACTATGCCTCCACAATAACAGTAAGCGCACATAGAAAACATTTTTTATAAATAAATGAATATAAATTAATTATAACACTGTCATTTAGTTCTTATTTTGGAGAACAAATTAAAGGTGAACATAATAAACCTCGTCATGTCATGGATTACAATAAGCAGCTGCAGCAAGGCCTGACAAGACAGCTTGATCTCTTGTTGAAAAATGAAATCACGACCACCGAATTGGATGCGGGGAAAAAAGCAAACACTGAAGCCTTATACGTCTACGCGTCTATCTAG
Organism: Polymixia japonica; assembly: GCA_900302305.1. Taxonomy (NCBI): domain Eukaryota; kingdom Metazoa; phylum Chordata; class Actinopteri; order Polymixiiformes; family Polymixiidae; genus Polymixia; species Polymixia japonica. The sequence goes on along the minus strand of OMKK01083621.1, from coordinate 4,011 downwards.
TTACCGGGACTGGAGGATTTTAATGAAGGACATAGTATGATCTAACCTCGTAGCACCGACACACGGAGGCCGCCATCTTGATCTTCAAATGCGCGGAGTAGCACGTGCGACCGGGCTGCTGCAACTGGCCTTCCCCGCAGCCAATAGGAGGGGGTTTGCCTTCCCCGCAGCCAATAGGAGGAGGTTTGGTAGGCGTGTCTCTCCGGAAAGGTTGTCGCATGGTACATTCCTCGCAAAATGATAACCAGTATCTACTGTACATCTCTGGGGGATGTTTCATCAAGATAGAGACATCGGTACACGAATTGTGAATTATTGCAAAATACATATTTTCAAAACAAAATAATTGATCATCTCAATACGGTTTGAATGTACGCCTATACGCTGTTGTTTGTTGGTTACAAAAATACATTTTGAAATTCTAGAGAGAGAGAGAGGGAGAGAGAGAGAGAGAAACAGAGAGAGAGAGACCGAGAGTTGGAGGGGGGGTCTTTGTGTTAACAGGTGAGGTGGGCTCCTCTTAAAGCTACTATGTATCAAATTTGTTAAAATAAGGTTCAGTGATATATGATCTTCACAACACTTCGTCGGCCAGTGTGTTGATATTCCCTCGCACCTGTAACGTGTGGGGTTTTTTTTGATAGTGCTGCAGGGGAGGGGAAAAGTCCAGCTCGGTTTGAACTGTAAAGGGTTTGTTGCTGTAATTCCCTTTCTCCATCCATGCGCAAAACGCACGCCTAATTAGAAAGATGGAGAACGAGAGAGATAATTCTCACTTGCTTCCAAGATATCAAGACCGAATTAGTGCCCTTTTGTCGCTTGTTTTATTTCATTTCGTTCGTAATGGAATTCGTCTCGTCTTTGACTAATTTACTGGTACAGCTGAACGATATCTCTTGGCATGCCAGTAAAGAGCGACACCAGCAGGAAGGAATGAGAACTACAAGGGCTCCTCCCCTTCTGCAGAGTTCGGAGCTCTCCCTTCCTGCGGCCAGCCTGCTTTGACAGCCAACACTGGCGCAGAGTCTCATTCCAATCTATAACATTTTATTACATATAACGATAATTCATACACACAGTCTTCACACATTCTCTTCCGGAAACAAGCGTTGGAGCGGCCTCGTCTAGAATGGGGAACCGAGACGATGAATACGATTTCTTGTTCAAAGGTAAAAAAAATACAAATTTTTTTTTTGATGACTGCATTCTCCTCTTTATACAGGCTTACATCGACAAAAGCTGCGTTTTTAAAATGTCTTGCATTTTTCACCGAATCTGACCTGCGTTTACGGAATCTTTTTCAAAGAAATAATAGTCTATATACCCTGATGACAATCCTGTGCTGTTGTTGCTACATAAGGCTGTCATTGTAACATTACAACGCCCGCAGCTATATTTATAGGTAGGATGCAACACCATCTCAGTGGTAGTCTTTTAAACTTTCATCAAGTCATAAAGGAGGAATTGGAGGTCAATCAGTAACTACCGAATAGTTTCCTCTTTCATTGAATGACATTTGATTTGTTTTTCTGCTCCCACCTTACACGTTACCTTTGTATGTTTGATTGCAGGCCTATTAGCCTCTACAGTGGGGATATTGATAAATTAGCCCCAGACCTTCATAGGAATGGTAGACCTACTCCATTAGGTCTAATTGACATTAAAATACAATAGTGACAGGCCAATTTCAACATAGTATGAAAAGAATCCGTAGGTCTAGTAAAAAAAAAAGAAGTTTATTATCACTTAGACCGAAACAATAGTAGATTCAGTCTATGTTTATCTTCAGTACTCATTTGGGTCCAGAATGCCATCCTTTGATGATGATATCACCTCCTGTGGCACATTAACATCCTGGGCCTGTAAGCCAAAAGGCCGTTTAGATGTAACAAAGTATCCTCTGTGGAATGAATAGGGCATCTGCCGGAGGCGAGAGCTCCCTCTCTCTCCCGCGCCATCGTTCTTGTACCCGGTTGAAACAGGAAGGGCAAAGCGGCCTAAAACTGTCGATTCAGGTTTTGATGAAGCATGTTATCAGCTTCCTGCAGCCGAACCAGCGTGATGCCGACAGGGACAAAGTTCGGCTGTATTTCCTTTGTCGAGAGAGAAAGAAAACAAAAGGGCTCCACCTCTGCTGCTCTGCAATGACTTTCAGCCCAATTCCTGACACCAGCTGGCCCAGTCTTCAGGCTAAATAAATCACTTTTTCTGTTATGACTCACTTGAACTTAGAACAAGGCGTTTTATTAATTAATCCATCATGCCTATCTGTATAGCCTGTGATAGAAGCTGAATGGCAAATTAGACACCGACACTGTAGGAATGCCAGATTTAATGAGGGTTGAAAAACAAAACTCTTGTTTAGTGGGTCATAGCATCTCTAGCCAGAGTGCCCTCATGGAGATAGTATTCCATCATGTCATATTCTAAATACAACAGCCCTGATGGTGTTTTGGAATGGTCTAATCGTTGACCTGTGGAAGGTCAATCTCACCCAGTTATTGAAGCAGGTTGAAAAGCAAAACTGTCATTTAATTGGTTAACCCGACGTCATGGCCCTCCTTAATCCGAGTATTAAATGACATGCCTAAATACCTCCTCTGTGATTGTTTTGGTCTAACCCCTTGACGTGTGCCGGGTTACCTGGGTCTATCAATGTCTACCTCTTGTACAGACAACACCCCCCGCCACCACCCCCACCCCACATACTCAAACACACGTTTTCTCTGTCTCATGTAGCCTCTTCCTTCCCTTTCCCCTAACCCCCCCCCTTTCTTCTCTGCAGTTGTGTTAATTGGGGACTCGGGCGTAGGGAAGAGCAACCTGCTTTCTCGATTCACGCGGAACGAGTTCAACCTGGAGAGTAAGAGCACCATCGGAGTGGAGTTTGCCACGCGCAGCATTCAGGTGGACGGCAAGACGATAAAGGCCCAGATCTGGGATACGGCAGGGCAGGAACGCTACAGAGCCATCACCTCAGCGTGAGTTTTGGAACAACTTGTCTCAATCTCCTTCTGTATCAACTGTGGCCTTCATTGTGACATGTGAAGGCGTAGCTATCTCTCTTGGGCACGGGGGGAACCCTTCCTTAAAGGGGAAGTCACAGCAGTGCAATAGTGGTTGAGGAGGTGAGTTATACTGTGACCTCACTCTCCATCAGAAGTCACTGGTAATTCAAAGACCCAGCTGCTTCTTACCTGCTATATTACCTAGTCTTCACTATTCTAATGCCTCTTCGGATCAATTAGTTGCTATCTGGATTCTCACTTGGGAAATGCATTCAAATCCCAGATGTTGCCATTGTGACAAAACTGAGCTGGTTATTGTTTTAGGAGTCAAAGGGGATTGGAGAGTATCCTTAACATGGACATTGAAGATCACAGATACAGTATCTCCGCTTGGATAACCTAACTGGAGATAAATTTGGTCAAACCATAATTTAAAACTTGCCAGGTTACCAAACCAAACCAAACCAGAACGAACCAGACTGAATAGGTCTTCCCACACAATTTCAGGCGATCGAGCTGATCCGAGTTTGCTTAGAAACCGAGGGAAGACTACAGCATCACTAAGCAATGAGTCAATATTTCATCAGTTTATTAGTCTCTCGGACACAAAGGCTATAGTTAGAAAGGAAAAGTGAACAGGGAGAAATCCAACAGCGTGGCATTTCCTCCGCTCTAACTCACGGCCAGGTGCACGCTGTCCCGTTGTTTTGTTGTCCCTGCAGATACTACAGAGGTGCGGTGGGGGCCCTCCTAGTCTACGACATAGCCAAGCACCTGACCTACGAGAACGTGGAGCGCTGGCTGAAGGAGCTGAGAGACCACGCCGACAACAACATCGTCATCATGCTGGTGGGGAACAAAAGCGACCTGCGCCACCTGAGGGCCGTGCCCACAGACGAGGCCCGGGCCTTCGCAGGTAACTAGGACTTTTGGACGAGATTCAATTGGAGCCCGGTTGTAAAGAAACACAGGAAGGCAAATAACGCAATACGGAGTATGAAGC
>OMKK01083618.1:25333-37135 GCA_900302305.1 Polymixia japonica | reverse complement strand
GTGGTGAATGCAGGTGCTATTGCAGCTAGAAGTGTCAAGTCAGAAGTATCAAATCAATTACTGGATCCAGTGTGTTCAGTATGCATGTATGTGTGTGTGTATGTGTGTATGTATGTATGTATGTATGTATGTATATATGTATGTATGTACAGTATGTATGTATGCATGTACTGTATGTATGTATGTATGTACATTATGTATGTATGTGTCTATGTATGTATGTATGTACAGTATGTATGTATGATGTACATGTATGTATGTATGTATGTATGTATGTATGTATGTACAGTATGTATGTATGTACAGTATGTATGTATGTGTCTATGTATGTATGTATGTACAGTATGTATGTATGTGTCTATGTATGTATGTATGTATGTATGTACAGTATGTATGTATGTATGTATGTACAGTATGTATGTATGCTATGTACAGTATGTATGTATGTATGTACAGTATGTATGTATGTGTCTATGTATGCATGCATGTGTGCCTTACTGAAGTATATCCATCTTTAGTGTCAGGCCATGCAGGATGTGCTTGAGACTCAACAGATCTGCCAAAAGCTGGTGGGTGGAGATGATTCGCCGACTGTTCTGTCTTGAGTAGTTCTCGGGTAGGATGGACAAGCCAAACATGTGACCCTTCACTAACCAATCACGGTCATGACGATACTTGGCACTCCACCTCTGGCCTATTGAGGAAGTACAAATAAACATAAACAATATATACAGTCTTTATTAACAGAAACATATTTCTATCTCATTTGTAAGCCTTTTTTAAAATCTTTTTAATCTAGGGATGGTTTTGTACAGTATGAATGTCCGCAGTACATAGCTTCACATTCATAAAGAAAGAAGTTAAAGAAGTGGACCAGAAAGAGCAAACCCCCACAGATAGATGACAATAATAATAAACCAGCACAAACTCAACAGGGTTCGACCCCTTTGGGGTTTGAACCGTAATAATAGTAATAATAATAGCAAACCAGCACAAAACCAATAGGGTTTCACTCCTTTGGGCTTGAACCCCTAACCTTGGAGCTAATGTTAGCTAATCCCCTCCCAGTCAAACAAGATCTGCTTTGTTAAATTTGTCTCAGCAGAATAGAGTAGAAGACACTGGCGAAAGAAAAATGCAGCTACACAAACTGCCCTCACCAGTGCTAAATTAGTAATCAAAATAATTAGACTATTTGCGTAGCGACACGAAAGTGTATAAACAGGCTGAGCAACTCTCTTTCTGTCCCCGCTCTGATTGTGTGCAGCACTGACACCATAACTGGACTGGCTCCCTGAGGTCAGATGAGAAACGCAAGTCAAATTATTTTCAGTTAAATGTGTTTAATTTACAAAGAAAAAATATCCAGATTGGCCTAATGAGGGCGCTATCATCAAAGGTAAAAGTATTAACTTTTAAAAAGTCCTACACCGTATGTCTGATTGACGCTAAACTTCATACACATATCCAGCCATTACAGATCTACAAATTTGAAAATTGGAGCATCAAAGTCCGCCAATCAGATTTTTTGCTAATTTGCAGAATTTGAAAAAACAGTTTTTCCCTAAGGCTTTTCCAAAGTTTGACCTATCAACACCAAAACTGACACAAAGCCTAAACAGACCTAGGCATACTATGTAACCATAAACAACTCTGATCGGATTAAAAAAAACAAAAATGGCCATAACTCATTGATCATTAGTCCAATCACCACCAATCTTGGTGCAGGCGCTGGGTAGAGGAACAGAAACATGTGTACAAAAACATATTACAATTAAACAGTAGGAGGCAGGGTTTTGACAGAATTTCACGCATTTTGGTGCGCATGCTTATGGGCCAGGTATTAGTCAAAATCCAAAATCCAGAGTTCGGGGGAAATAAACACTAGCCTAACCCTTTCAGTGCTTCCTGAGAAATGGCTGTGGAAACGCCTCGTGTCAGAAATGATTAGACTAGCCCAGCTAGCATAATGAAACTAGTAAATGGAATAGCTCTTACATGAGGCGTTTCCACAACCAGTAGGTAGGCTACAGGGTTTCTTCGTCCTTTCTCGTTTACTTGCGCCGATACAAAGACAACGGCCAATCATAAAAGACGAGGACTGTAAACCAATTATATTTAGGGATACAGTGGCGACTGGGTCCGCCCACTTATTGCCAAAAAGAAAAACCACTCGTGAGCGAGCAGGTGAAAGTTTTGCGAGCAGGAGAGCAACGACGGTAGTTGTGCGCTAGGGGATAACAGTCACATGCTCCTTCGGATTCGCCGCGCATTCAAAGCCTGGCAAAAGCGTAAAGTGCGCGCGTGGCTGTTTGAGTTGCACGGGCGGCTCTCATTTGCGGATTTTGGCACTGATATTACGTCATAAAAGGTGGCTGACGTGGCTTTTGTTGCTTGTTCCTTGTCGTCCATGTCAAAGCGAGTGAAGTTATAGAGAAGCAAGAGGACCAAGGCACTCTTTTCCTTCAATTAAGTATGGCTTTAATAATATGGCATGGTTCTATTGAACATTAAAAACACTGGCGCATTTCAGCTGCAAGTTCCACAGCAACCAAGGGAGACAATCTATTTTTTAGAGTAACTTGTGGGTTTCTGGCCATCTAAAGGTTAAAAACATGATAAATGTGCGTGATAAACATGTTAAATCTGTTATTGGCTGAGCTTGACGTAGGAATCCATTGAAAACGAGGTAACTCTATGTCACAGGGTACCAAGACCAGCCAACAGCCGATTGCAACAGCTTGCTTTTAACCTTTAGATGGTAGGAAACCCAGAAAAATGGTCCAGAGTGTAGTTACTCTTTAAACCCTTTCACGGAGGCAATTCTTCTGTAAAGGCGGATTCACCATGGTGGCAAATCGGATTATATAGATTATAACAATAATAAAATGTCTGAATGCCGCATCAAATCAATTAAACATGTCTTCATTTGTTAATTTTAATAATTCTACTAACCAAATGCTACCTTTTTTACAGGCTTACCTGGGGGATCTCTACAGATGTAACAGGTGTACTGGTCAGGAATGCTCTCTTCCAGGAGGCCCATACACACACTGTGCTGCCAGCACATACACTCCTCACACTGCGCACACACACCCACACACACACACAGAGAGAGAGAGAGAGAGAGAGAGAGAGACAGAAAGGGAGAGTAAGAATGTGGCAGCCAATATTGCTTTTACATATTTCAAAAACAGGTGGAAAATGCCAAGTTACAAAGAAGCATCACAGTGAAAACATAGAGATGATCAAAAGAAACAGCGCAAGTGAGAAAATGAGGTTGAAGGCAAAAAAAAATGTCCCAAATGTTTTTTAAATGTAATTACTTTTCCAGATTATTACCAATTATTACATTACATTATTACATTACCAATTATTCCCCAATTACTAGATGACCAATAATGAAAACAACTGAACTGAAGACTGTTCTTTTCTAGTTAACAGCTGACATGTACCAAGTGAAAGACAGGATGTTTGCCTTTGGCGGGGAAGGGAACTGTGAGAGGATATCTTGTAACTGGAACCTGAAATATTTTAGAGGATTGCAAAAATTAAAATAATATCAAAATCTGCATGAAAGAAGGTTGCATTTTGTTGTTAGCAGTACAAACACTAAGGCAAAGTTTGTATACATTTCTTTTTTTAACTGGAAAAAGAAATGGCACATCCACACCCTCACAACTCTGATGTGTGCGCAGGGAGCCGCTTGTCTCCACCTGCTGGTCGACTGCGGGAATACGCAATCTAGGTGACATTACAGATCACAACGGCTAATAACGTGGATTTCAGGCCAACCGGCTCTTTTGCATCAAGTAATGTGCGTGTTGGTGCTTCAGTCAGAGCAAAAATGAATTCTTTCAACGATTTATGTGACTTAATGTCACAGCACAAGGGATTTACATTATCTGTACATAACTTATCAAGGTATTCAAGTGAACGTAACTCGTGTTTCATCGACCACTTCATAGAGCATAAAACTTTATTTCAGTTGAACAGTTCACTAAATGTGTATGGCCTGAAGGATAAAAAACAACACCAGTCACCAATGGCTAAGAAAAAAAATACTGACGGACAACTATCTGTATCCACCGTATAAGAATATACATAACACTTTCTCCAGCTCGGTGAGGATAAGTCAGAGGTTTTATCTGGTCCCCAAACACCGCCAACATTATCAATCAAAACTTGGGCCCTTTGTCCTCTTATAATAGCATTTGCCAAAATATTGGTGTTTTATTCGATTTGGCCTTGAAATTTGTAGTGAAATCTAGCTTCTATCAACTCAAAATTATCTCCGAGATCATGTCTTTCCTGACAGTTATTCATGACCTCATATCCTCCCGTCTTGACTACTGTAACTCACTGTACTGTGGTATCAGTCAGGCTTCTCTCTCCTGCCTCCAGCTAGTGTAGTATGCTGCAGCGAGGCCTCTGACTAGATCCACAAAGAGGGAACTCTGCAACACTTGATTGGCACTCCGTTACCTATAGAATTGAATTTAAAACCTTACTGTTCGTTTACAAAGCCTTAAATAGTCTTGCTTCTCTGTACATTACTGAACTTCTTCTCCCTAGTACTAGACCTGTTAGGTCCTCTGACCAGGGCTTCTGTCTGTTCCATAGTCTAAAATAAGTCAAAGGTCAAGTCAAGTTCCACTTTATTGGTAACATACAGACAAAACAATACAAAACAATGAAATGCTTGTTCAGGGCTCTCTCTCACCAACCCATCCAAGCCATGGCGACACAGATAACAGTCACAGTAGGAAACAAACAGACAACGGTACCCGCCGTGTTAAAGTGCAACAATTAAGTAAAGCAGTCACAGTGCATTAGTCCAGTTATTTATTGTTGAGCATACGAATGGCCTGGGGGAAGAAGCTGTCCTTGAATCTTGTGTGCAGGGTGGGAGGAGTCCTAAATGATGCTGAGGGCGTTGCTGTGGCAACAACTGTGACTGATGCTGCATATTCGTTCAGGTTAGACGCTAACCCAGTAGCGGGGACTCAAAACATCCTTGGAGTAGGGATTCATGTTGGTTGTTCACAATAGGCTGCTCGCGCTTCAAGTTCTGCTTATAGAGACGAAGCAGAAGTACAGAGACGTGATCAGACTTTCTTTGATTGTAGTGTCGCATTTACCTCCCCTCGGTCTTGCAAGAGACGTGTTGGTAAAACTTGGGAAGCACCCTCTTAAGGTCGCAGTGGTTAAAGTCTCCCGCAACAAGAAAAATGGCCTCGGGATTCACATTCTCTTGTTTACTAAACAGCTGACATGATAATGGAGCTGAACAAATAAAACGGTTGGCGCTTAATCACTAGACATTCACGGTAGGCTGAACAGGATGTGATGGTGATGTCCATATTCCTGCACCACGGGCTGTTTACAAGGAGACACGCAACCCCCGCCTTCGCCGGCGGACTCCGCTGTTGTGTCGATACGCTGCAAAGTAAAACTCGTGGTTGCGCGACCGCGTCGGGTTACGAGGGCTCAGCCGGGTTTCAGTAAAGCAAAATTGGTTGGGTTTTTGCACTAGTGGCCCCGAAGCTGTGGAATCACCTTTCCTTTACCATCAGATCTTCCACTGAGATTTAAAAATAATAACTAAACACATTTCACTCAGTCTGACCATGTCTTATTATTTGCCTTTGTGTGTGTGTGGTTGTGTTGTCTATTCTGTAAAGCATTTTGAATTAACCTTAAAGTGTTATATAAAGCTGACTTGACTTTAGAGAAGTTTTGAGTGGCCGCCAAAGCCTTTTCTGCTTGCTACTTAAAATGATTTGATTTTGGCCAGCGAATGGCACATGTGGATGACAATTACTCCAAACAGCTCGTGCAGTGTATTCAAAGTGCTTTGAAACAAACAATTGCACTGTAAGTCCAAGAGGCCAATATTTACACCATTATTTAGCACTAAAACTGAAACATACACGCTCTGTTTGATGTGTACATGTTGGTTAACATTTATATGGGTGTGATCAGATTGGATGTGTTTTTGAACATTGTTTCAAAATGAGAAGCCAACAGTTATCAACTGTCAAGACATACACATACATATACAGCAAGTTGTGAACCAAAGTCAAAATGGAGGAGAAATTAATTTTAGTTGTACCTCAAAACCCATGTTTATGACTTGAAACTGGCACTATCTGGATGGAGCTGCCGGACCAGGTGATAAAACTCTCCATGATGGATACACCAGCATCCATTTTGGAATGGGCTGCTCCTCTTCCAGAGCAAGGAGAGCAATCACTGACTTTCTCTTTTTTTTTAAATATAATTTTTAGTTATATTTAGTGGTGTGTTCATGTTGGTCTTTTGGCTTCAGAACACTTGGATTATGCTGCACAAGCAGTTTGGGGTCATTGTATGGCCATTTTTTATTAGAAATCAGCTGGTTTAGTGCAGCTGACTTCCCCTACCTAGCCGACGAGTTATATTAATTAGAACCAGCTGGTTTAGTGCATGAGTGGAGCAAATGCATGGCTAGTATGTCTAGTCACCGGACCTGGCTTTTCCAGCTCTGCTTGGTAGTACCAGTGCCAGGATCAGGATTAGATGTACCTTAATCACGTGGTCTTTATCTTTCAAACTAGAACTAGTTCAAGGTTCAGGGTTGAGTCACCTGAATCATGAAGCCATTTTCCTCATCCATCTGACAGATGCAGCGGACAATCTCCTGGCGGGCCTCAGTCAGGTCTTCAGCTGGTGTAATATCCTCCAGGTCCAGCTCCTCCCCGCTGTAGGGGAGCGACTCTGTGGTTGAGTCATCTAGATACTCTCCTTCTGAAATATCTATATGGATACAAGTTGAGGGATTAGAAAGCAATGCTATGAACTACTGCAAGTAAGCACTCAGTGGGGGAATCGTCTTTATACGCCTGATGACTGATCTAAATAGATCATGGAATAGAACAAGGTCAGAGACCAATAGAACAAGGTCAGAGACCAATAGAACAAGGTCAGAGACCAAAGCTTAATGTTTAAAGGGAGAATGAGTAGGATTTTCCTAAAAAACACAATGTATATTCATACAAAAATAATCCCTCTGAATCATCATTTATGACCCACTAGAAGTGTGTGTTGGTGTCTATATCTGCAGAGACTCTATATACATACACAGACATATACACTACGAATATTAACATTATTCTTTTCCCACTGTTCACCTGAATTAGGTTTAAAACATATCAACTGTGGATATATATACAGTATAGGCTACAATGCTGGCTTTGACTTGAGCCAATCTGGACTGATGTTCTTTTTTTTGTCGGCGAAGCAATTAAGTCAACAAAGTTAAGTCACTAAGTCATTCATCGTATTTTTTCACTCTCTTTAACCTTTCTGGGATGCTTAATGTCGGGCTTCTGCACTTTTACACTTATGCAGAGTCTGCGGAGTTCGTGGAATGCGTGACCTGTTCTGAGACTGCAGACCAGGTCTCAGAGGCGATGCCGCACACCTCCTCAAGAATTTAACTGCGCATAGTTAGCAACTGTAGATCGCAAACTCCATAGAGACGACGATTGGCTGTCTGGTGAAGTGAGGCGGGATTTCCGTTTCCGCTAAAGGTCACTCATATAGTTCACTTCCTGTTGCGAATTTTAAACGAGTATCTTTCCATCGCACAAGCAGCCATTCTCTCTCGGATTCTGGCGCGGGTCGATCAAGGACAGACACAACAACACTGGAAAACTTCCTTGGTGCTTTTATCAAGATATAATCTATGAAATTATGTGCAACATGCTGCTCAAATACACATTTTCCGCCCGTTCGTGAGAGTTGCACATTCCGTGAAATCAGCAAACTCCACAAAAGTACAAATCAGCCTTAAGAGGTTGTATTGAAAACACTGTAGACCCATTGGGCTAACTGGATATTTTGTAGTTGTGCATACAGACTTGTCTGCACGGATTAACTGTTTTTCAGTGAGATATTTCCTGTTTTTTTAATGATCCAATATGAATGCAATCATTTTCACGTCATCTTAAATTACATCTCAGGGATTTTTTTGTATCTTTTACTGTAAATTGTTGTGGCCCACTCTTTCGCTAAGGCCCAGCCAATCAGCATTTTCTGCCTTCGCCACTGGTGCCATCTAGGTGCACACAACTAGTTGTGTAACACCATTAATTGGTTAATAACACTGAATTACGTACTATCTAAGTGTGTAGTCTGTACTTACTCTCCCCCGTGAGGTCAACTTGGAGAATGGCCCGGGGATACAGGTGGTGTTTGGAGGACGAAGAGGGGAGGAAACAGAAGCTGTTGCCATGTTCATGATGATGATGAACTGAAGAGCGACCCAAGAAAGACAGTGACAGGTCGTCATAGTTATGGTAACCTGCATACACACAGACATGTTCGCACATACACAGAGAAGGTACATTAAGTCAAATTTGAAATATAATTTTCAAGTTAATTGTTCCATCGTCCATATATCTCGTTTCAGGAGAGAAATTAACTACTTTTCTGTCTGGGTGAAAAAAAAACATTTTTAAATGGAGCTTAGCGTGGGTTCAATCAGGAAGACTACCTTGCATCACATCTTATTATCCAATCAGTTTAAACTTTGGAGATGACTCCAACTCCTTGGTCCTAGTCCTCGCACATTTGTCATTTAACCAAACGGCTTAGCCAAATGGTTAACACCTTCTGTCACGCCTCCACGGTGTCAACGCAGTCTTCATACTGGCCCTGCTTGATCTCTGTGTAGCAGTTACTCTAACGCTGCTATTTCAGAGACTTCCTTCTCTGTCTCTTAATGAGATCTTGGCTGGTGTTGTTCTGCAGCCTTCTTGCAAGGCAAAGATATCAACTTGGTGAGCATTCTGCTACCATTCGCTGAGAACGGCGACCGGACTGAATATCAACAGACATCATATATCAATATATAATAATATATCAATAATCAGGCAACTTTCTCTTCTATGATACTTGATAAGGTCTTTTTTGACAAACTAACAGTTGTGAAAGTCGTGGGAGGACATGAACAACATATGTGAGGTGATTTGGTGTCAATATCTTGAGAAATGACAAAGCTATTGAAAATATAAGCAGGATACTCATAATTAAGGCAATAACTCACTGCTGCTTGTTTTAAAGGAGCATATGACACATAATAAGGGCTTTTTTGATAAACTAACAGCTGTGAAAGTTGTGAAAGTTGTTTCTGGTCATAACAGAATTGGTTTGAGTTGTTTGTATTAAGAAATAAAAACGTTATTGCAATTTGAATATACTCATACTGAACTTTTACAACCGTCCCTACATGCTCCGGTAGTGAAGTGCTACTTTGACGGATATTCGGAGCAGTTAATTTGCGATTTCGTCATAACCGCTGAAGCTGTTGAGTTGACCAAGACTGTGAAACATCGGCCTCGTTTTCCTCCACAATATAAAACTAGCCTGAAAAGAATCTGTTGCGTTTTCATGAAGCTATTGAGGTTCGAAGCGGGAAGAAACAGCGAGTATCGAATATTAAACTAATTTCACCGCGGTCTGCCACCGGAGGAAATACTGTACTCGTGCTGTTGTTTATTTGGTTGTCATGACTTCCTTCCCATTTCTCCTTCCTGCCTAATCAGCCTCACAGTACTTCCTACGCAGTCCGAACAGCACACATTATCAGAATTAACTTTAGAATAGCTAGTTTTCCCGCACTAGTACCACCACTATCAACCTCAAGCCTCCTCATTCCCTTATCCCTCTCTCCTATCCCCTCCACCTAACCCCCGGTCACTTCCTCTCTCCTCAACACCATCTCTCTCCCCTCAATGATCTCTCTTCTACTCACAGTGCTGCTTGAATTTCCTCTTCTTCTTCTTCCTCTTCTGTTTGATCTTAAAGGGGTCGCTCTCTCTCCGTTCTCTTCTCTCCCTCCTCCCTGCAGATAGATTCCCTCCATCAGCACAGAGTCAGATAGACATGTAGTCAGATAGACGTGTAGACAGACAGGCAGGCAGGCACACTGGCAGGGAAATCAAAGCGTATAGGAAGACAAGCAGAAAGACAGACCGGCAGAAACAGACAAGTAAAGAGACAGGCATGCAGGCAAGCAGACAGACAGGGCGACAAAAAGACAAGACAGGCATACATATAAGTGTACATACATACATGCATACAGACACTGAGAATGGCAGGTAGACATGCAAGCAGGTAAAAGAGCAGCAAGGTTAGACTATCCAAGAAAAGTGTCAATCAACAACAGACAGAGCAGACATACAAGGGCAGGCGGGAGAATAGCTAGCCAGACATCCGGACAGTCAGACCTATGCTGAGGCGTTTGTCCTCCATTTTGATTCTCTTCTCAGTCTTGATGAAGCCTAGAGGCAGTTAAGAGGTCAGAGGTTAGATTGGTTACCATGACAACTGTGCTCCACTGCTCAATCTAAAGACATTAAGAAACCTACAAAGGCTATTCTAAGTAACAGGTTATTTAAAGGATGATAGTGGCTCCCTCATTTCCACTTATAATGATTTATACATTCATACAGGACAAAGGATCTCTGAGATTTCCCTCAAATTACAGCTCGCCCCCCGGATGTAAAGCATCATGATGTACTTTTTTTTGCTAAACTGTGCACGTTAGTCAATCAAACAAGACTTATTTTTTGTATTACCAAACATCTATTTGTTTTTCTTTGTAGGAAAAAATGTTCTTTGACACAAGACCTAAGACAAAAGGAACATTCGACCCAAAAATGACGCCGACACTTTCAACATGGTTTGATCGTATGCTTTTCCTGGATGCTTCAACAGAATGAAGCCTCTAGCAATACAAAGTGACTACAACAGCTAACTAAACATAGCAGAAACAAGGTATGTACCACTGGAGGTGGTAGCCTAAAGACTAGCGTAAAGCACTGAAATGGGCTAGGGTGGCCTGTAGGCATGCATGAGCGTTCATGCTTTTAAAAACAATCATTTCTGTGAAGACTTCTGTGAAGAAATACTAATGTCTTTTGGACTCACAGGGGTCTCAGACTTTTGGACACCGCTGCAAATATTCCCCCAATCATTCTATCTTTCCAAAACCATTCATTAGTCGGTAGACTGCAAAGCCCAAGCTACCCACCCCAGCTACTGAATCTCCTCCATACCTGGCTCAAGAGTGCCTCTGGGTAAACTGTGGTTGAGAGGCTCCATTTTCAGCTCTCCGAGGGAAGAGAGGGGCGACAGCGCCATGGAGGGGTGAGAAAGAGGAGTGATGGAGAGGAGCTCCGTACTGTCGGAGCTAAAGGAGGCTGAAGAGCGTTTCTTCTTCCCAGACCTGCCTGCTGCTCTCACTGGTTCCACCTGAATGCTCTGGGGGGATACAGCTGTACACACAACGTACAAACATACATGCACATACACATATAGAAATCATATGAAATTAAAATTCATACAAGAATTACTGGATCAACCTGTGTATGTGTGTGTATATCTGCATATGTATCAATGTGTGTGAGTGAGTGTGTGTGCGCGTGTGTGTGTGTGAAAGAGAGAGAGAGCAAGAGAGAGAGCAAGAGAGAACGAGAAAGAGAGAGTGAGAGCAAGACAGCGAGAGAGAGAGAGAGCAAGAGAGAGCGAGAAAGAGAGTGAGAGCAAGAGAGCGAGAAAGAGAGAGTGAGAGCAAGAGAGAGAGCGAGAAAGAGAGTGAGAGCAAGAGAGCGAGAAAGAGAGAGTGAGAGCAAGAGAGAGAGAGCGAGAAAGAGAGTGAGAGCAAGAGAGCGAGAGAGAGCAAGAGAGCGAGAGAGAGAGAGAGAGAGAGAGAGAGAGAGTGCATGCAGGCATGGGCATGTGCTTACAAGAGCA
>OMKK01083618.1:0-25313 GCA_900302305.1 Polymixia japonica | reverse complement strand
CTGTGTATGTGTGTGTATATCTGCATATGTATCAATGTGTGTGAGTGAGTGTGTGTGTGTGCGTGTGTGTGTGTGAAAGAGAGAGAGAGCAAGAGAGAGAGCAAGAGAGAACGAGAAAGAGAGAGAGAGAGAAAGACAGCGAGAGAGAGAGAAAGAGAGTGAGAGCAAGAGAGAGAGAAAGAGAGTGAGAGCAAGAGAGAGAGCGAGAAAGAGAGTGAGAGCAAGAGAGCGAGAAAGAGAGAGTGAGAGCAAGAGAGAGAGAGCGAGAAAGAGAGTGAGAGCAAGAGAGCGAGAGAGAGCAAGAGAGAGAGAGAGAGAGAGAGAGAGTGCATGCAGGCATGGGCATGTGCTTACAAGAGCAGGAAGAGATAGTTCGCTGTCTCTGGCCGTCTTGGAGCTCTGGAGCAGAAACGCCGCAGGCGGGCGGCAGGGCGGTGGAGGTCGGCCGCATCCGGCCCGCCGTCTGCGGAGGCTGAGCCTGGCTCGAGGAGCCGCTGTGATAGTACTTGAGGTGGTAGTCCAGAAGCTTGGCCTTGCGGAAGGCCTTGGAGCAGCCGGGGAGAGTGCACTGGAACTGACTGGGCTCCTCGCTGGTGGAGCAAGGTGGGTCAGGACCACGGAGAGATGACATGACTGGAGCAGTGGACATGAAGAGAGAGAGAGAAAACAGAGGGGGAGATGGAGGGTGAGGAAAAGGTGAAGAACAGAGAGAGAGAGAGAGGGGCGAGAGAGGCACAGGCGGAGGGGGACTAATGCTGCTATTTGTGTTTGTTGTGATGTGATTATTGCCGTTATGTCTGCACGGCAAAATAAGAACAATATATTCTATTGTTAATTAAGCATTTTGAATTAAACTGGTATTGAAATGAGAAGCAGCAGTTGAAACAGCAGAAACAAGTAACAATGTACACAGTTCAACCCTAGCTGCAGTTAGAGTTAGGTTTTGTACATACTGGGTTCTCTGGTGTGTTTATTGGCTTTAGGAGTCCTGGTAGCAGAGCTCTTCATGCAAACGGCTGAAAAAAGAGAACGCAACTTGTTAAAAGCTATTATAGAGCACAGAACTATAAACTATTTAGGATTTATGCCCTACATAAAAGTATACAGTCTTATCACGAAACCATTGTTTCTTTTTTGTGTGTCTAGAACAGGGTTTGTCTGTATGCGTGTAAAGATCCCCACAAAAGTACACCAATCAGAGCTGACGATCTGACTGACATATTGTCACACTAACATATTGGGTGCACGCAGTCCTCGCGTCCATCACTGTAGGTTGCCTGAAACCCGCAATAAACCAGTGTCTCAATACAATCTTCCATGGTGACAGAGAGCTTAGAGACTTACAGTACTTGGAAAAAAAAAAAAAGTTATAATACTTACATTATTTGCTAACTGGTATCCCCACCCAGGTCATACCATCCTCTTCAACTACAATATCAAACAAGACTGGCCAGCTACGTTGAATATGTAAGAATAAACATATTTTGGTTCCACAGTTGTCCCCATTCCAGCCCTGGTTTTGTTGCTAAACCAGCAGTAAAATTGCACATATAACATTAGCAATTTTACTTCTGTTTGGGGAAGATTATTATATATCATATAATATATATACAATGTTTTAATACACATTTTAATTTTTTGGTAGTTTGCTTGCTGTGCTTCCTGAGCCTACCAATGTTAAATAAACCTTCCAGGACCAATTTTATCATTTTTTCATCGGGTTCAATTCAATATCATGAAATTCAGTATTACTCGTTCACTGTGTTTATTGTATGATACTTTGACAGTCTATGAGGTCATCCTATGACCTATTTCCTCTCTTTCATTAATACTTATCTAATTAAAAGCGCCCCTTGCGTTGTATGAGAGTTGTGTGGAAGAGTTTCAGTGCCAGCTCTAGTGCTACCCGTTTGTACAGTGTGGCTGGTTGACAACAGTGAACAATAAATAACATTCTTATTAGGAATACATGCGTCTCTTGCGTGGACTCTCACTATACCTTTCAGTACTGTGCCTGGAATGTGCTATATGTGCAATGCAACAAAGCATTTTTTTTATTATTCTATTTTGTATATAAAGACTGTCTGATAATGGAAATAAAACGTGAACAATGACTTAGTTGTACTGTTTTTATTTTTGAAATAATGTTATATAGGTTTCATAGACTTAGAAAAGTGGTCCTTCTTTTGGACATTAGACATTTGTGTGGACATTTGTGTAGATGCAGAGAGGTAGTGATGATGCTCCGCATATTTGGCGGTTGGAGGAAAATTTTTTTTGCGG
Source organism: Polymixia japonica (assembly GCA_900302305.1). Lineage (NCBI taxonomy): Eukaryota > Metazoa > Chordata > Actinopteri > Polymixiiformes > Polymixiidae > Polymixia > Polymixia japonica. The sequence goes on along the minus strand of OMKK01083618.1, from coordinate 23,030 downwards.
CCTTTGAAACATATATATATTTTACCGTTATGCCTTAACTGGTTTTTATTTCTTTACAACATTTTCCATAAGGGCATTTTGAGTTTAAGTTTATTGTAATTTCATGACTAAACATAGCATGCTTAATTTAATTGTAGCAGTTGCTGTACCTCTCAAAAGGGGCGAAGCCTTTTCTTCTAGGGCTGCATGATTGGTTGACGGGTTGTCAGTTAGTTCGTTTTGCTCGCTGGTTGGCTGGTCTGGCATTGTGGGCGGAACACAGGCAAAGCAGTTATGGTGACCCGGCTTTTCTCTCTCCATCACGGTATCTGTTGCAATGGTTAGCTTCAATCAAAACACTGAACAAAGAGCACGCTCAAAGTCCTTTTCATGACAGCCACTAATGGGGCAGAAAAAGTGGGGCAAATTTTCCCAAATCTGCTCCTTTTATCTGCTGTTTTATAAATGTCTTTACTTCCAAAAAGATCTCTATTTCTCACTATTATATTGATGTCCTTTGTATTTGTTCTTTACTAGGTTACTTGCGATAATGGGATTCACAAATGTGGATTATTAATGTAATGTGATTCTTTATTAATCCCTGTGGGAAAAAAAACAATCTTTTCACTTGCCCCCTCCAGGGAGGTCAGAGCACAAAGACAGAACAGTGTCCATGGAAATGGTAAGGATTTGTGTTTGTGTCCGTTTGTTTTAAATCAGGATAATCTCTGGTTAGATTATCAGCTAATTGCCTGGAGAGGAAAATATCACATTGGCCAATCAGAGCTGGATGTACAAAACATGCATAGTGCCTATGCGTGCCTATGCTTTATGCTCACTGTATAAGGTCACACCTGATTTCACTGAGCATGGGTTGTATCCCACAATCCTGATTGGCTGTGCTAAAATTGTTTCTTCCTTGTTGTTTGTTATAGCTAGATGTTTGTCTTGAGCAGGTGAACTAATGTTGGCACACTTGTGAACAACATGATCAAAAGTAGGGACACACCATGTTGCTGTATATCATGTGTAGACACCATTTAAATTTCATGTAAATCAGATGATGTTTATCACATAAGGCTGACTTCAGTAAGTTATGACTAATAACGCTATGACTATGACTCAATATGGACATGTAGATGTGTTCAGCCCTGGACTCTTATCAAGCATGAGAAATGTGGGGCAGATTGGACAATGTACATTCAAGTTACAACAACTTCCTGTTTCATGGCAAAACATGCAAATTGACCGGCACTAAAGGTCTTTGTAAAATTTAAAATGGCGGACAAAATCCAAAATGGCTGACTTACTGTCGGCGGGGGGAAAAAAAAAGAAAAAAAGTATTATGTCCAGAATGGTGAGAGCAATGATCCCACCGAATTTCATGAACATCAAAGCAACTTTATCCCAAACATGGCCTGCATTTGGGGGCGCTATGGAGCCTGCAGGCCACGCCCGAGTCCAATCATTACAGAACTTTGCAATTTTCGCCAGTTCTGACATGTGTGCCCATTTTCGTGTGTTTTCGAGCATCCCAAGCCCCTCAAAAATGCAATGGCGTAGGGGAATAATAATAATAATAATCTTTACAAAACCAATAGGTTCCTTGCACTTTTGTGCCAGGGACTGTTAGATTACCGCAATTATCCATCATGCGGAAAATAAAAAGACTGACAAGACTGAATCCCTAACAACTCCAAGTTAAATGTTCTTACCTCCTTGGAATTGGGCAAGCGAAAAGAGAATATCCCTATGGGGATCAATAAAGAATCATATTTTTCATTATTAGTTTCAGAGCAAGAGTTGGGTTCAGTTTTAGCTGTCTATTACCTTGTGGAGGGGATGGGCTTCGATGGGATGGACATGGCTCTGGGGTGCTGGGGTCAGAGGTAGTTGCTAGGCGCTGGGAGCGTCTTCTCTGGCTGCAGGTGTGGGCTGGAGAGGCATACATTTAGGATGGAGACAAACACAAAAGGGAAAATCAGAAAGCTTATATGAGAGTTGCTTTAGATATTTTCAAAATCTAGTAAAAGAAAAAAAAAACGGTAGCCTTGATTTTGCCACTGTTGCCAACATATCTTTTGCTCTTGTTGTTGTTGTTAAAATATCTGTATTATTGTTGCATGAACACACCAATGCTGTTAACATACGACACCAAAGCTGTTTTGCTATTTGTGTTAACTCACCAGAATGATTGCTTTTGTTGTCCTTTCCAGTGGAAGTTGGGGACTCTGAGGTTGACTGAGGCTCCTCCATTACTAAGCTCACACCAGTCATACATGCTGGTACAGCTACTGCACTGGTCACCTTCTGATAGGGAAATACACACCAGAATTTGGCACTTGCAGTACCCATATATTTTATATAATCAATGCTAACTATATCAACATATATTTAAAAAATATTATTAACCCAATGCAAAAACATCTTTTGGACATTTTAACAGATTCAATTTCGCAATAATTAGCCAATGATATCAGTTCCGATGTTTATGTAAATCCGTAAATGTGAATATGCAGTGTTCATTTTGTCTTGGACATTGCTGCGGTGAGCTGGAACCCAGGTATGTATAAGAGTTCCACAAATTTGTGAAAGAATATCCTGAATGCGTAACTTTAGGTGCTAGACGGTGCAGTACCATGGTGAGTGTTATTCAAGCTTGATTACCCTGCTAGCTAGAATGGTAGCTAGATAGCTTTCTATCATCATATTGAAAGGAAACCCAAGCAATTGCTACTTTATTATTGGCAAAATTGCCGTTATCTGACAGTCAAAAAAGTAAAATGCTAAAATGCTTAAATGCTAAAATTAAATAAGCAGTCAGTTGCAGGTTTTAAAAAGCATATGTTGTAATGTGTGTCTGTTTGTGTTCTATGCTCCTTATTTAGGGTGTCAAGCACCAAAGGTGCAGCAATCTATTCTTATTATTAGTTTTTTGGGGGTTTTTTCTTCTTCTGCCATTTTTGCACGTACAGGCCAAATCACCTGGTGTTTTTTTAGAAGCTCATAGGGGTCGATACCAAACTAAGATTCCATTATTTTGGGGCCGGTCAGACCAGGCATCTAGCTCCACCATCAGGTCAAATTTGCACTTTTCACATTGCTCTACCTCCTATATAGTAGGTCCTATAATCACATACTTGGTGTCATATCATGTCATTGTCTACAATGTTGCCAGAGGCCATTTTCTCCTCCACCCGACTAGATTTTCAGCCATTTTTAATTTTCTCAAATACCTAGTTTTACTATCTCCTCCTAGACCATTTCACCTATTTGAACCAAACTTGCTCTGTTCTATTCAGTGGACACTCATTATCAAACACTATCAAAAGAGTTCTGAAATTCCAAACATTTTGACCATTACATACATAAACGTGTTAGCGGCCTCCGCACCAAAACAGGAAGTAGGCATATCTCCTAATGGTGTATAACCCGAGTTAGGTTCATACAATCACCATGACAGTCGATTCACACCGATTTTTATGCAAATCCATCAAATGGTGACTGAATGGCAGGACTTTGTGTTCCACAATTCACTGTAATGTTAAAACTCAGGATGCTCAGTATGGGAAATGTATTTTGCTTAGAATGTTATTTGTACTAACTTGTTGATCGTTTGTCCAGTTGTAACAAATCTAAATATGGTTAAGACTGAAGCTTTGGAAACCGTAGCTCAGCTAATGTGTTCCGTACCTCAACTTTGTCCACAGTATTCAAAAAGTGTTGTTTGATAGAGCTGGAAACTTGAATTGAGGTTTTGAGCTAATTGTCAACGAAGTATACAGAAAAGTAGAAAAGCTGGCAAACACAAAGAATGTAGCCCACTGAACTTATTACCTAATAAAACTACAGTGCTCACTTTGTGACTTCCTCTAAACCTCAACGCTCTACTCAAAGATCTTGGTCATGGTTCAGCTACCTGGATTGAATGGGTTTCATTCTGCTCTTCTTCCCATCCTTTTCTCTCCTCATTTTCTTCTCTCTCTTCCTCTGTCTGCTCTTCCTCCTCCTCTCCCTGGGCCTCTTGTCGGCAGCGGCTGCTATTGTTACTGGTTCTGGGTTTGCTGGAGTTTCTGGACCAGGCTGCTGTGGCTGCTTTCACTAGGGCGACCCAGTCCTGTTAGAGTTAGATTAGATAGTTACAATGTTATTATGAATTATGCACAGCAATGCTCATTAACATAAAGAAACACTCTAAAACACCATATATGGTAACAAAACTTCCCTTAAGACACTACTGTCTGACATTACTTTGTCCGAGCTTTAATATGACTTATTTTGAGGCCCAGGTTCCAGCAATAAGAATGAACAAATGAACAGGACCTCACTGTACAATGATGCTGAACAATGTTCATTACATTGTTACAACAGCCAGTATAGGGTACAGCAAAGACAAAAAACATAAATAAATATGAAGTGCTACTTTAAACACCAATACAAATGGCATAAAATAATACCTCAAGGAAAAATGTATAGTGACAATATATAGAAATAAACTCAGCATGTTAATCTACCACATGTATGATGGTTGTGCACTTGAATGAACAAATTAATGTTTTATTAATAACAATGGGGAAATTATTTTTCCACTAGCATGCACTAGACACACAATAGTAACAGTTAAATGTAATAAAATAATCAGTCCAGACTTGGAAAAAAAAGTAATCATTATCATATCTAATTGCAGATAGTAAAAATGATTTCCTCAAGTGTTCAGTGAGGCATCTAGGCAAGAAGAGGCAATTACTGAAAATGCTTCAACAGTCCTTGAAAACACTATAAAGAGGGCGGTCCGTATTGTCCATAATAGTGTGTGTGTTCCTCTTAATCATCCTTTCTGTCACAACTTCCAGGAGTCAGAACTTATACCAATAATGCAGCCAGCTTTCTTAACCATTTTGTTGATTCTGTTTTCATCATCAGTTGCAATGCAGCCTCCCCAACATACTACATTATAGAATAGAACACTGACATCAAAGGATCCACGGTTTCTGAGGAGAAGAGCCTTGATTCAGCCTTTTTATAGGACTGGTGAAGGCACGATCTCCACTGTTTACCCACTGATCAAGATTGGGTTTGGTTCTGGTTTCTTCTTTCTGGAATCAATTATAAGTTCCTTTGTCTTGTTATGCACCCAACAGCTGAATCATCTGAACATTTCTGGAGGTGACAATTAACTGCATTACCTCTGATATACAGAGGAGATAAAAAGGGAGAGAGAAATGTACCTTGAGGAGCGCCACTATTAGTCCATAAAGTCTCTGGATATCGTACTACCCCATCAACAGACCCCAGTATTTGAGACTGAACAACTTATGAATTGATGGGAGATTTGTGAAGGTTATAATGAATAAGCTTTGGGGTTGAATGGTATTAAAGGTGCTGGGAAAATCAAAGAACATAATTCCATTAGCTTCCAGATGTTAGTAGATGGTATTCATCATATAAAGCGTCAACTCCGATTCTCTTCCTGTAGGCAAATAAAAGTGCTTCTTGATGTTGACACGTGATCTGGGAGGTGAGGACGATAGGCATAACATCCTTGATGCTCCCAAGTCTTTTTGGGGACTGAAACAGTACAAGAGGTTTTCAAAGAATGATACACTCAGACAGAGAATACAATTATTTAATATAAGTATTCTACAGAGCTGGTCCTCAGAACGACTGGCTTTACACTATCTGGGTCAGCTGTTCTCATTTTCCTTAGCTGATCTGCATCAACGCAGATGGTTATGAGTGGCCTGGTGGGAGTACAGGTTTCATTGCCTGTCGCTGACAGGTAGGACGACTAATTGTAGTGATGAAGAATCTTGGAATCAAACCTGGAGAAAAATTGGTTAGCCTCAGTAAGATTGAGAGGCCCCTCATTGGATCAGTCTCATGCCTCTCCACAGTCCACAGCCCCTTAGCTGATGCTCCAGGTTTATTTTTTGTAGTTGGTTGTGCCAAGATTTCATCTTTTTTTTCATTCTATTGCAGCTGGACTGATCATTAACATTCTTATTGTCAGTCAAAAAACAGATCAACCAGAGAACTCAAAACAACTGTTTAACTCCACCTGGGCGTAATCTTTCCATACACAAATTGTAGTTGATGTGGCAGGTCGTCTTACAGATATATGGTGAGCAAGGCACTCAAATCAAGTCAAAGTCAGAAACATAAAAAGCAAAAACAACATAAACGGAACAAAAAGACAGAACAAAACCATAAGAGACAGTTTAAAGGCCTTGGAAAACAGATACGTCTTCACTAAGTTTTTAAAAATGGGTAGAGATTCGGCAGACTTCCAGATTCCAGAGTTTTCCCAACTAATCTAGATCATGGCACCAACAGATCCACTTGATCAGAGGATCTAAGGAATCTGGAGGAGTCACATGGGCACAGGAACTTAGAGATGTAGCCTGGGGCAAGCCAGTGCAGAGCTTTAAAAACAAACGCTAAAACTTTAAAATCAATTGTGAACCTTACGGGGAGCCATTGTAGAGATACCAAAACTAAGGCAATGTGGTCTCTCGTTTTGGAACCTGCCAGCAGCCTAGCCACAGCATTTTGGACAAGTTGGAGGCAAGCATACAAGGAATTACAATAGTCAGGACTGGGGGTAATAAAGCATTTTTATTCATAAACATTTTCTAAGAAAGACAGGAAGGATTTGGTTTTGGAATTAATCCCGAGCTTAATCTACTTAATTCCACTCACTGGACCTTCCACCTCTGGCGTCCACAATTCTTGTACTTATTTATAAAAATGATTTCAGCTGCATACTACACCTTACTGCAATTTATAACATGAGAGATAATGTCAGTTGCCATTTAAAACAAAAAATGTCTTGCAGAGATAAAATGCTTCTACAGAAATCCACCAAATGTCACTAGTTTCACCACTAGTGACATCTGGTGGCTGATTTTGCATTTAACAGTATGAGGGAGAATGGTCCCTCATAGGAAAACAAATCAAACAGTATAAAACAGCAGATCAAATCCTTACCTGTCCCTTAGCGTCCTCTGGCATTGACTTGATATGGATCCTCTTTACACTGCGCACCACCCCGTCATAGAACTGCACCCTGTAAGTACCTGCAGTCAAAAAGGGCAGGCGCGCACACACACACACACACACACCACACACACACACACACACTTACTTAAATTAGCCCTTGTTTGGCCCTTGGTTAAGGTAGGAGTTAGTCTAGGAGTTAAAAGCAGTTAATCACTCTACACCCACTTTCTGCAGCCGGTTTGCCAAGGTGTAAAAATGGACAGGGTTTCAGGTGGTCTGCAAATTCCTCAAATTCCTGTCTGTTCATTCAACTACAAGCCACCGATTTAACTGCTCACCGCTCACAATGAAGAGCTTTGAGGAATAACCTTCTGAGAATGTTCGCCTGTATCCACATGTTTGACTCTTCGCGGTAAGATTCCAAAGACAAAAGTCCATCCTACTCTTTGTATCCATCTTTTGAATAAGATGTGCGTGTTGATGGCAGCCCACTAGCGATGAGTCCTTAAGCATACTTAGATTTTTTTTTAAATCCAGACAAACGATCAACAAGTTATTACAAATAATGTTCCAAGCAAAATACATTTCCCATTCTGATCATCTCCGTTTTAACATTAGAGTGTATTGTATTCAAAGTCCTGCCATTTGGTCACCATTTAAAGGATTCGCATAAAGATTTCTGGACAGGGTATCCAAATGTTGTGGTGATCGTATGAACCCAGCCCAAGTTATAAGCCATTATGTGATAGGCCACGCCCACATGTGCCAATCACAGCCAAACTTTGGATTTTGACTAATACATGGCCCAGAAGCATGTGCACCAACATTTGTGAAATTCTGTCAATGAAAATATGAGAAACACATTTTTGGCATTTGTAGCACCCCCTATTGGCACAATTTTAAATAATTGCGCTGCCTTCATTGTTGACATTTAGGCAACATATTTACCAAGTGTTTTGGAGACTGGACAAATGACCAATGAGTTATGGCCATTTTTTTGTAAGGCCAAGCCCTTTCTCAAGTTTATTGATTAACTGCAGCCATATTGTTTGTTGCATTGGGCCCCTTTATGGGTTGTTTGTATAACTAGGCCCCTTAAGGCTGTGTATCAATTTTGGTGTCGATAGGTCAAACCTTGTAAAAGTCTTAGGGAAAAAACTGTTTTTCAAATTATGCAAATTAGCAAAACATCTAATTAGGTGGACTTTGGTGCTCCAATTTTCAAATTTGTAGAGCTGGAATGCCTGGATATGTATACCAAGCTTCATAAAAATTGGGTATACGGTGTAGGAATATAAATATTAAATATTTAAATTTTGACCTTTGATTATAGCGCCTGTTAAGAACAGAGTTAAAAGCAACATTAACAAATTATGGATCCCTTCCCTTGGCTTTCCATACTAGAGCTGCACGACAAGCTCTGGTGCTGAAGTGAATAACACTTGATGCAATGTAATCTGGAGATAACACTTTGCCCATTCGTGATGCATGGCTCCCTCTGGTGTTTGTAAGGTGTCACTACACCTTCCCCCTTCTGAGACCCACCCTGCTTGCATTGATTGACAGCTTATGAATCGAAAATGAAAATGGCAATTGGAAAAAGCCAAATGGTCATTTCACTTTTTGGATACAACTTTCCATTTTCAATTTTATTTTAAATCTCTTCTTTTTCTCTTTTCAATTTTAACTTTTCATTTTGTTTTTCAATTTCTCTTTTCAATGTAAAATTTTCCTTTATTTATTTTCATTCTCATTTAATTGTGACATGATCATTCCTAGTGCTACGGTAAAAAAACAAAGCACTTATCACTTACATTTTAATTCTGACCTAAACAATCCTCCATATATCAGCTCTGATCAAACTTCCATCAATTGCTTAGTTACAGTGTATTTGTGGTCTGAGTTGGCTTGGATCACTAGTCTCCAATAAGTCTTTTGGGGCTATCTGCAACTCCAAAAACCGATCCCAAAATCACCCAAAACATGTCCTTTTGAAAACAATTATATTTCATGCAGGCTTCGCATCTTGCTTCGTCTATTGGACTGTCCATGTGCGTGAGCACGCCCAGCTGAAAGAATTTTACAATGCACCAATCACTAACCAGGGCCCTGCCCTCCTGCCAGCCTACATAAACTGGCGTTGAGCTTGTACTCACCCTTCCATTCCTTTCAGCTGAGGATCTTGCTTTGAAGCACCTTCTCCTCTCCGCTAAAGAAACTCTTCTCTTCACCTCCTCATCGCAAGATGTTGAACGACGACCACATCGCACCCAAAGGGCCCTTTTCAGGGCCATCCCTCCGCACCTGTGGCTCCTGCCCAGCCATGGACACCCACGCCATGGACACCCACAGTGTCTGCTACCGCTGCCTGGGTAAGTCCCACGCCGCTAGAGCCCTCGACACCGGGGACTGCCACAGCTGCTCCGCTCTCCCACATGATGAGCTCCTGGCCCGCCAAGCCTCCTTCGTCGGAGGCAATCTCACATCCGAGGACGAGCTCCTCCCCGCCGGCGGTTCGGCCGCCTTGGACAGCGCAGATGACCGGTCGCTGGATTCCCACAGCCAGCCGTCTCCGTCCGTGGACCCCCGCCCATGAGGGAGCTCCGCCAGGATTTCCCCAGGCTGATTCGGGCTGCGGTGGCGCAGCCGATTTGCATTTGAACCTTTGGACTGGTTTCCTTTGAATAGGTTATCTTTTAAGACAGCCTTTCTTCTGGCAATCACATCTGCCAAAAGCGTCAGTGAGATGTGCCTCCCGGAATGCCTAGCCACTAACGGGGACTGTAGCAGCGCTAGGCTCAGACCTAACACTGATTCTTGATATCCCCAAGAACATTAGGACCTCTTTCCGCTCCAGAGATATTGTTCTTAAGTCATTTTATCCCCCTCCTCATGCGAATTAGAGGGAGGAGAACATGCATCTGCTATGCCCTATCCGTGCGCTCTCTATCTATGTGAGGCACACGGCTGACATCAGAACCACTCGGCAACTGTTCGTATGTCACGGTGAGTCAGCCAGAAGCCGGGCTCTGTCAAAACAACGTCTGTCCCATTGGCTGTGTGAGGGGATCTCTCGCTGTTACACCCAAGCCAGACTGACCCCACCGGTCGGTATCAGAGCCCACTCCACGCGTGGCGTATCTGCCTCCTCTGCGCATTTTAGAGGAGTCCCGGTGGAAGACATTTGCGCAGCAGCTTCTTGGTCTTCAACGTGCCCATTTATCAGATTCTATCTGCTGGACGTGTCAGAGAATTCTCTCTCTCACTCCGTCCTCAGCTCGGGAGCTCCCCACCATCACTCTAGCTCTCCCTAGGATGAAATGTCTCCTGGCTCTGCCTCCGGTTGGGTTGGGTTGGGTTGGGTTGGGTTGGCTAGGCTATGCGTTTTTAAGCACGGAAATGTCGGTAGTCTTCCGTTTGTGGTAACTCCCACTCTGCGCCTCCAGGCATTTTTTTATATTCCCCTAGTACTTATTCTCCCTTATTAAAGGAGATTATATTCTTCTTCTCGGGGATTGGCGTTTCTACGCATCAGAAAAGCAGTCTGCCTCCCTTTTCCTGTTACAATTCGTAACTTGCATTGTAGGCTATTCGGCTTTCCACCCACATTGGCGTCTTAGTGCCCTAAGAGGTGAGCCCTGGTGGTGCACATTGTAGCGCGTGGACCACTAAGGGTGAAGTCATTACAGCGACAGGGTTCAAATCCAGCCTGTGCACTTTTCCTATTAACCTTCTACATAGGTTTTCTGGTCAGCCATTCCCGTTCTGTCCTGGTCAGCAGATCTGATATATGACAGGTGAGTACCCAGACCCTTTTTGATGGTTATATAATAACCCATTCTGTCAAGGTTCATTTACCCGGTCGGGTAAAATGGGTCATTAAATCTTTGGATTTCCGTTACTCCTTCTCCCTGCTTCTCCTGTTAGGTACTGGCAGGGCATGAGTTTTTATTCTCCTTCTTGGTCTGTTAGGGCCAACAGGGGGTACATTGATCTGGGCTCCGCATCACTTCGCCATAGTCCAATAGGCGAAGCAAGATGTGAAGCCCGCATGAAATATAACGATAGTTATGCAGGATAACTCTAGTTATATGAATGCGGGCAAAGCATTTTGCTTTTCCATCCTGCTGGCCTGGTTCTGAAAGGAACTACGGAAGGGTGAGTACAAGCTCAACGCCAGCTTATATAGGCTGGCAGGAGGGCGGGGCCCTGGTTAGTGATTGGTGCATTGTAAAATTCAACTGGGCGTGCTCGCGTGCACGGACAGTCCAATAGGCTGACAAACAGGTTAACAGCACTGCTCGTAGACCGCACACAGAAGAACGCTTTTCATATAAACGTCATGCTGCGTGCGTAACATTCTACTATGTGTCTGCTCCTGGTATAAAACAGGGGTTAGAGGGCAACTATGTTTTTACACAGGGGCATTGGATGTTGCATAACCTTTTCTAATAAATAAATTAAATAAGCGTCAACATTTGTTGTTTGTTACTCATGACTTATTTTTATCAAATAATAGGTTTTGACAATCTCTTAAAATTCAGTGTTAAAACTACTATAGATAATTTGTGCATGTGCAGTCTGGTTAGGTTGAGCTGTACTCACCCTCTTTGTTAATAGCTTCTATCTTAGCAGGGTAGTAGCGACAGTCTGTCCAGCGAGCCAGAACCTCCTCACCATCCCGCAACTCCTACACACAGACACACACACACAGGTTTAAAAGGATCCCTGACTGTTTGTACAAGTATCCTCATCAATCAATATGTCATAGAAAACCAACAAAAGCTTTTAGTTTTTTATTAAATTACTCTATTTTTACCTGCAAGGTCACCATTAATTTATCTCTGGGTTGATTCAAATGGTTCAACAACAAAAAACATTGTGGTCCCTCATTCTATTTAATATAAGTTTGGCCAAATCCAGATGTCATTTCTGGTCTCTTAACATAAAGTGTACAAGGCAAACACCACTGAAAGGTGGGTGACATGAAAGCACATATATTTCCGAAGCAAAATAATACATTTTAGAATTATACATAGATATTTAGACATCTAAAAACAACCAGATATGCGTTTCTGTGAGTGTCATACAGATGTGTTTTCTTCCTCCTTCAGGCCCTCCCTGCAGATGGCAGATCTGTCTAGCGGGCGAAGTCTACTGCTGTCCCAGGAAATCCACTCGTCGTAGCGATGGCTCCAGCGGTCAAAATGGACCAGCAGCTTCCCCTCCTCAGGTTCTACCTGCTCTATACGAGCTGTGTACCTAGAGGACAGATTACAGAAAAACGCATACTGAGGCAATACACTCTTTATATGTCTGTATATCTGGCTCTGTAAGCAGGGCATCTGATGAACAAGACAAGACTGAAAATCTGACTCCAGCACTCAAACTAGACAACAGCTTCACACCTGCAGGTTTCACCTTCTTTATGCAACCTTGACACCTAGATTACAGATTAAACAACCTAAAACAATGTCCTCTTTATTGCTCTTCTCATAACCTCTTTGGTCTACATATAATTTCTCTATATATTCTGGGTATGAGAAGCAGATTACAGATAGTAAGTAGACTGAAAAATATTTTGTATGTGAAATGCTTCTGTCTAATGGTTACATTTTCTATATTCAATGCTCACCACGAGTGCTGGCAGCTGGCAAAATAGGTCATTATTGACTCCTTTCCAGCTTGCTACTGACAGACAGCCCTATCTGCACACGTCACTTGATTGCTGCACCAGTGCAGGAGAAAGAACCTTCGCTCCTGATGCATCTAATCTAACCCGACAGAGCCTGCCGTTATGATAAAAGTAAATTGTTTTCAGAAGACAGACCTGATACCGTTATGGGTTCAAGCCCAAAGGGCTGAATATGGGGTGCTACAAATGCCAAAAATGTGTTTCTCATAATCTCACTGACAGAATTTCACAAAATGTGGTGGCACATGCTTCTGGGCCATGTATTAGTAAAGATCCAAAGGTTGGTTGTGACTGGCAGATGTGGGCGTGGCCTATCACATAATGGTTTAGAACTTAGGTTGGGTTCATACGATCGCCACACATTTGGATACACTGTCCAGAACGCTATTCAGAACATTCACACCAACTTTTATGCAAAAATCGGACTTTCAAATCCAAATATTATGCAAACAGTGAGCGAATGGCAGGACTTTGAATGTTCCACAATACACTTTTATGTTAAAACAGAGATGTCAGTATGGGAAATGTATTTTACTTGGAATGTTATTTGTAATAACTTGTTGATCGTTTGTCTGGTTATAACAAATCTAAGTATGCTTAAGGACTGAAGCTGTGGACACCTCTCAGCATCAGGTTTAACCTGGCTAAGTAGGCTTGAATCCCGCAATCGCTGTTTGCAGCTATATTTATTATTGTTATTATTAAATAAGTAATTGGTTTAATACAGCAGTTGCCCTTTATCTATTAGGTTATTTCATGTTTCATGTTTTGGGGGGCGGCCGCGTGTCATCTCAAATTCATTCAAACTTGATTTTTGGAAAAAGTGACAGCCCTAATACAAAACCTTATGTTTGTCTTCATACAAAACCAACATTTGTAACTTACTGACCTACCTAATATCACTGTACCATTGCTAATGTATATTGTAATGTAAACTCTAATAATGTTCCAATACCAATTCTACTGTTGCAATAACATTCCCATGCTATTTCTAATAAAATTTGTTGCCGTACAGAGCATGGAAATATTGTGATGAACAAACCATCACTAAAGTAATTATGTTGGCATACCATTTCTTCAGGTAGTCCTGGGCTTCTATTTTGGCCCCCACTTCAAAGTTGATGCCAGGTCTGTTGGGAGGTTTCTTACTCATTCTCTTTGTTTCAAGATTGCCCAGAGGACTGAGTGAAGCTAAAACAGGAGAGCAAAGTTAGCATAAAAAAACGTATTTATTCATCCATCAAATGACTGCTTTGCTGAATAGGCTACAACTGTATTGAGATTAGGTTGGGCCAAAGTTCTGGGCCAAAAAACTAAAGCCTTTTTTGGAGATTTGTTACTCTACTAAATGTTAATGAAGCAAGTCACTGAACGAGGACGTGATGTCCTAACTGAAGACCCGCCTTGATGAGAGGACTGACAGATTGCATTTTCATTTTGACACCAAATGAGCGTGGTGGCATGTAAATGAAAATGCAATAGAATGGGGGCGCTGTTTCACTTGCATTTCAATATTGTCCACTGTACAGCAGGTTAAGTCTTTGAAAATTAAATGTCAAATGCCATTTTCAAATTGTTAGAAAATTGTATTTTAATTTTAATTGTGACTTAAAGTGGCAATCTCGAAGATCTCCCGTTTCATTGTCTTTGGCAGCACCTATGGCGAAAAGTGGTAATTGCAGGTGTGTAATTGGACCTCACTTCAAAGGGAAAACAAATAAATATTGCTTGCATAAATGGAAAATCAGGTTACATTGTTTATATTGCATTTTAATTTCAAATTTGAAACATTTAAATATTGTCCACTGTATAGTGGGGTACAACTTTGAAAATTAAATGTCAAACAGCTTTTTTTTTTAATATGGTCATAGAACGCCCATATGAGTATGTGAAAATGAAAATGCAAATTGGATTATTGCATTTATTTTAATTTGTACTCAAATAACATACATATGTGTAATATTATAATGCTATTGTGGAATTACATTTTCAAGTTTACAAGTTTACATACCCTATTGGATATAGATATATAAGATATAGATAATGGATGAAAAAAGCACAAACATGTAAGGACATCAATTAAATTTGAGGCTTTTACACAGGACTACAGGTTTTAGATATACCTGATCTCAGCATAGTTAGCATAGTTTTGACCTGACTGGAGCGCAGATTGATTTTGCAAGATCTGTAACTGTTGCAGATGTAAAATTAGATGGCAGAGGAGAAAGCATTGTGAACTGGCAATAGCTTAGCAATTTATTCAAATACAGCAATTAAATGAAATAGGTGTACTTGTTAAAACATATAGTCATGATTAAGCTACTCTTGTTAGCCTGTGTTAATGTTTACATTAGCCTTGTTGATTTTAGCCTTACTTTAGGCCAAAGCAAGAATGATGGAGTACAGTATTCTCCATTGGTTTATACAGCCTAAAGCCTTTTCCATAGGCTTAAAATTATTAAAAAGCATTTTGCACCTTGTATAGCATAGTAGGCTACAGCAGGCAGGGTTGTTACAACTTACAGAACACAATAAGGGAATTGATTACATTGTATGCTGTACTATCCAGCAGGAGTCTAAAGCAACTTGCACGTGATTACAGACCAAATAACTTGGTGCTGTCTGAGCAATTGCACTTCTTTTTTTCATACTATACTTTGTTTTCTTTCTAACTTTCCAGCTATCCTGTATCTTTTGAATCTACCATATGATAGTAATAAAATAAATATAATAAAATTGTATTACTGGACAGCACAGCTACACACAACCTATTTTACTTCTCCTTTTCTGAGCTGCCAGCTTGACTTGACGTTGAACAGAATGTGACATCTGGACTCTGATAACAGTCTTATCTCTATTCCTCACAGATCAATTCCTTCACATACACCAATGGCTAAAACTTCTACTTTCAGCTGTGCTTTCACCTTTGACCAATCTGAATAGTATTTACTAGTGTGGGTCCTTGGCTGACTGTCAATCTGTCCTCCAAGTTTGAGCCAAATTGGATAAGAAATTGGTGAGTTATCGCAGTTACAGAGAGACAAGCAGAAAGACAGACAAAAGCAAAAACAATAATCAAAAATCATTGTTGAACATGCACGGGTGTAATGAGTATTATTATTATTATTTCACGAATGATTGGAAGTGTTATTCCCATAGAGGCAAGGATATGGATGCTCAACATTTATACTGATAATTTTCTTGTGAATGGTCGAAAAAGAGCACCGATAACTCGGCAGGCTTAAGGTGGAACTGCATTAGTGTTATAGTGTGTAACTCCCACATGCGATCACATCATGTTCAGAACATCTGTTTGAAAAGGCAATGCTGGACTTTGTAACAAGTCTATGCCTGAGATTATGGATTAAGCTTTACAATAACTTTTTTTTTTCACACGTTTAGTATTTCATATACACAAGAAGGAATGCATCGTATCAGCAACTGTTCTGACCAGTCCAGCTCTTCATTTAATAATTTTTTAAGGTTTTAAACACAGGCGATGCACATCCTGGGTCTGCCCAGCTGTCAAAACGTCCCTCCGTTAGACAACAATATTGTGCTGCTGTTTACATTCCCACAGAATAAGATATCTTACCCCCTCCAAGCAGGCCAATGTAAAACACTGCTAGCTAAAGTTAGCTAGTTGCCTTCCATGGAAAAAGTCGAGAGATGCATCGAGATTCTTGGTGATGTTGAGCGACACTAAAAGGAGGTAAGACGATGAAGCCACACAGCTGATATCTGAGGTTGAAGTAACCGTCTGTCTCTCTGTGACCCGGCAGACAGTTAACGTTACAATTAACTAAACCAAGCACATCCCAGTTAAAACGACCGATGTTAAGAGTCTCGTAGCTTTTTCAATGACGAAAACACGTAGATGGGTTTAACGCTACCTCGAAAACTAGTACAGCAAGAGCAAGTAGTTTTTAAACTTACTAAAGCCTCCGGTTAGTTCGACGCTAGATTCGTTTTTTTGCTCTGCTAGTTGCAGATACGACGATACTCAATATTACAAAATAGCAACGTTACCGGTCAAGTCACAGTGTTAAAGAGCCAGGAGAAGTTGCTGACGCTAGTCGGCAGTGAAAGTTATCTAACGTTAACCTTCCAGTCTACTAGGGTTAGGGTTAGCTGTTAGCCTGATGAAGTCAGCTGCCTTTTATCGACCTACTAGAAGCTTGCTAGCTACGTTGCTAACGCTGGCCCACAAGCTAATGCTACTAGCATGCTACCTAGCACTGCCATAGATATGGTAAAGACTGACAGCCAGGCTGGCACAATCTTCCATTGGCACGCATTCATTGTGTCTGCAAATTTCGTTTTTAACAATGACGTGCAATATGTTTTACCTTACCACATTGTTTGGTAAACGGGACAGTTTTGTGCAAAACTCAACCTTCTTTCCGGCCCATTCTTCTTCAACAATCTCTTGCACAGACTCTCTTGGTTACACAGACATGTCACTCAAAATATAGGGTGCGCCTCTAGTGGCCAAATATTTTGTTTTTGTAATTGAAAAAAAATGTAATACAATGAAATGTATCAATAAGAAAATTATATAATATAATCGTTATTTTTCCCAGACATAAAAATCATATGCTATTTGGGTCTCTTTGAACTGATCTGTATTTATTTTTGAAAAAAAATCCCAGAAATGTATAACAAAAAGTGTGTTAAATAGCTGGTCACTATAGTGACCGGTGGGATTATACTGTGCATCTATGCTTTACTGTCTAAAAACAGTGTTTCCCAATCCTGGTCCTGTGGACCCGCTGCCCTGCATGGTTAAGATGTTTCCCTCTTTCAACACACCCGATTCAAATGAATGGGTCGTTATCAGGCTTCTGCAGAGCTTGATGAGGAGCTGATCATTTGAATCAGGTGTGTTAGAGCAGAGAAACATCTAACACACGCAGGATTGGGAAACACTGTCTTAGACAATTGACTTACACACTGATTCCCAGTTATTAACACCCCTAAGCTTTATTATGTCAAAGCTATAAAAAGGTGAAGTAATATATCAGCATATATAATATCATTAATATGCCAAAACCATTATTTAACAACATAGACAATGTATAAGTCTATCTGCACAGGTGCTATTACCAACTGCAACTTTATCACCATTAACCATAAGCATCACTTCCTCTTTGTGCATCATCCAATCTGGCTGATCAATGCACTTATTGTTGCCCGAGTAGTGGGGGAGATTTGAAACCTCAACACATTTGGTTGCTTTGATTTGACTTGTGGTCTCAGCCTGTTCATTGCAAGGGATAGAGTAGAATTTTAAATACATTTTGAAAGAATGTATATTGATTTATAACATGTTTTAATGACCTCAAGGGCTGCACAAATAATGAAAATACATAGAATACTCGACCTTTAAAATTATATTATTTAACAATGGCAACTAGTTGTCCAGCTTTCTGACACCTTTTAAGTATACAGTATTGTGTTGTGATAGACTGAAAAATAAGCAAACTGACCTGAACAATATTAGCAACCGTAGTAAGAATATCTACCCAATTTAAAAACATATAGAACACACCTTCACTGAAACTCTTACAATATCATATCATAAAAGATGAGTTTAGCACACATGCTCCTACTTGAACAAACAAGCCAATATCTATTAATGAATTGCAGATCACAGACCAACTTGAAGGGACTGATGGGGTTCTGATGGGGTTCTTCTGTTAGAAAAAAAGATTTAACTTTTAGTGATTGAAATTCTCATTCAACACCTTTATTTTCTACTATTTTATATTTTATACTCACTTTAAATCTAAATATATATTTTTTAACCATGTTGTCTTTTCACAAGTTTCAAGTTTATTTAAACTTCCAGTGCCATTGTTTATCCATTATTTATATCACCTAATTAAATGTTTCTGTCAGTGCAAAATTAATAAAACCGTAGCAAATAGAGATTCCCTCATTACGCTTCCACTCAATTCCCAACCTATTGTCATACTAAGGTTTATAGGGATGTCCTGTTCAATGCAGCAGTGAAGCTGCTCCCTCAATTCTGAGACATAGGCCTACAGACATCTTAAAAATTTGTAATAAGGCAGAGGATTACCTAATGAAAATAATTAAAAGCAATGAATGTTTACAAACTAAAAAAAGAGCACTACTCTAACACATTATACATTCTGCTTACCTCACTCAACACTCATTTACTGTCTTGCAAGTAGTAGCTTACATGTTTTCTAAAAAAAAAAAAAAAAAAACAGTCACGGTGAAAGTTTGGTGTATTTTGCCATTTGGTATTTCGACATCAGATAAACACCTGTGTTGACAATAGGAGATGACAGAAGATAGAAGGCTGAGCAGCGTCACAGCTTTGAGCTTTATTACCTAAATTGGAACCAAGTTCACAGATCAGAGTACAAAAATATGTTGAATCTTAGATGAGCGATCAATAAATCATTGGGTCACATAGAAATTACACTTTGTGTGCAAATTAAATTTTAGATCATGCCTATGATGCAACTTTTGGTCACAATGACAATTTTCTACACTCTAGACTTCTGGAGTAAGCATTGTCTTCAATTTGGTGAATAATTTTCATTCATAAAATTACATGCCACTAAGTATGTGTCAAAAGCTGACCAAGTGCGATTACTCTTCTTATACTATTGAATGAATGACTATACTGTCTATTGTATTCATTGTAGGTGTAGAGCAGACAAAAATCAAGAAGTTAAGTGCTGTGTACCCAGAGCAACATGAAATCTAATTTTTAACCAAATGTGAGCCAAATCTGATCCTCTAAAGGCATGGAAGAATACATCGAAGATATCCAGGAAGAAAGCAGTAGCATTACACGATGGACTTTACATGGGCAGTATCTGAAGTTTATGTCTCCTTTCAGCTGGTTCCTGTGTTTACATTAGTGAACCTGCAACAGCGGTCATGGAGAGTAATGAGTAGTCTAGGAGTTCTTCTGAGGCACCTTGATGGTCACCTGACATTAAATAGGGAGAGAGAAAAAATAATTTACAGGATGCAAGAGTGTTTAAAATACTTAGGACCTGATCAAACACTTGGATCATGTGCTACTGCATGCTAACTGTACAGCACATTCAAGATTTATCAATATGTATGCAGACCATGACAAGTTGAACATGTTAAAGTCAGTACATACTGAATCATATATGAACTGGAATGAATTATCAACAGAGCTTTTTAGCATTAAAAATGAGTGTAACATAATAGCATTTCAGCATCTGTTTTGAAGAATTATTTGCATATAGAATTTCACAGTTCATTCTGTCACAACCATACTATTCAGATTTCAGTGTATTTACCCATTGTACTCTCCTACGTCAGATACCGTATTTTAATAAAACTTATGTGAGGTAACAATTCTGTGTAATAATTTTAAAATTATAGGTCTTCTGATATGTAATTTTGACCTCTGTAAATGACAGCATTATAAAATAACTCCAATTACTTTATCCATTTTTAGATGGCATTTAATTATAATGCTACTATATTGCTACCATGCTCAGCATGGTTGCCCCATCTGTATTCTTTCAGAGACAAGAGGATTTAGTCATACACTACATTTTATACTAATATTTACCGTTTTGACCTCTGTGTAGTTGTCCAAACCATACTCTCCCAGCTCTCTGCCATTTCCTGAAGCCTTGTAACCGCCAAATGGAGCCTGGGCTCCAAACACATCATAGCAGTTAATCCTGCAGAGGGATGTATGGTCAAACACATATGTACATAGTCACACACACACACAATTTAGAATATGTAAACCCAAATAGATGTTATTAAGAAGGGCGACTACAATGTATCGTTTAAAACTATACCGAACAAGAGCTTCAAAACAGCTGAATGGAACATCTGAATACTGACTCAAACATGTGAAAGCTTTCATTGTGCATTTATATACATTAGGTACAGTGGTGATAATTGTAGAAATTCTCCATCCTGCATTAGTACTGCAGCCTATTCTTTCTCAAATGTTAAGTAAAACTGAACAGACAATAGATTGCAAAAAGACTTAAACCGGCTACAGACAGGATTGTGAGATTTTGATGTTGGTGACCCCTTGAGTTTCCTTGTGGTATTGTTTTTTACATTTACCCCAGTGGAGTTTTTGCACATGATATTAGTGATCACTGCCCAATTGCATGTGTCAGAAGTGCCAGAAACCATAAATATAAAACAAGTGTTATCAGGAAAATACATTTTAAATACTTTGTCGAACAGGGATTTTTACATTATTTATATCCCACTGACCTAGAGAAAATCTGTGCCATTCCTGATCCAGACCTAGCTTTTGATCTTTATTTAAAATCATGTTTTTAATTGTCTTTCTGAGAAACATGCCCCTTATAAGAATTTTAGAATAAAAAAAATCTATCCAACCCCTGGTTTTCCTCAGAGCAGGCTTTGTCAAGCGCTTTAGTGACTACTACTAACACAACCATAACAATCAAAATATGAATCCTACCAGACAGTGCCAGCACGGAGCCCGTTTGAGATATAGTGTGCCTTGTCAATGTCCTTGGTAAAGACAGCTGCTGCCAGGCCGTATTTAGAATCATTAGCTCTCTCCACTACTTCCTCCAATGTTTTAAACTTCAGGATCTGCATCACTGGACCAAAGATCTGGTATGGGAAAGATAAGGGAGATGAGGAAAGCAAGATGATGCAAGAGACGCTAAAGGTGAAAGAAGGGGTGAACAACTATATTGAGAAAAGAGAAGGAAAACTGTACATTTGAGTTTTGAGTGTGAATTAATTTCTGAGTGAATTTTGAGTCGAACAAATGTTTGATAGTTAAGTATCTGAAGGAAACTCTGTTGCTCCAAGGAAGAAAAAAAATAGGAGAAGACAGTGACATCATGTGGCACCAGAGGTGGAGGTACATTAACTGGTAAATGAGAATACTGGTAAATGAGAATTTTTTAACAGTATGGTCAGTACTTGCATGGAAAACAGTGTTTTCCCAATTTGTTTTGTTACTATGGTGGTACAAAGCTGGGACTCTCTCCTGTGAAGAACATTTTCAAAAAACAGCTGCTAAATACCTAGTTTCTGTGACTTAGACTAAAATTTAACGATAAAATCCAATACAATCAAGTTAGAAATAACTGAAGAAATGTGACCCAGACTCATATTACATTTAATATAAGGCTAATTATATTATGAAAATATAAAATAAAATATAACCGTAATTCTCAATTATGTGGTTCTAGGCAAAAGGAACAAATTAAAAAGTATATTAATTAAAATCCATCAAGGCAGTCTAAGGACCTAACTAATGTTAGGTTACTGTAGCTTGATGGATAGACTTGTGAGGACAGAGATGTAGAAATTATCAAAATGATTAGACTGAAGTCCATTTGGCTACAGATTTCTTTGTATTTCCACTGACAAATGAATGACCAATATTGACTTGAGCCAACCTCAATCACAGATAAAATCACAGAGTAAATCCCTTCCTTCCTGCTGTTGCTCTCGGACCGACGCGCCCGCTCTCTTCTCCCGCCTCAGTCACAGAGAAGCTGTGCACACCCTGCACCTGCACCTCCCACACAGCAGAAACCAACTCTACACTGACCAACGTGTTGACTGGAGCAAAGCATTGACTGCACGGAACAGAGAAGGAACGCCTGGGACCAGTAATAACCAATAACGTATAACAAATAAATAATTGCCGTGGCAGATCATTTTCCCACCACGGTAGAATATATAAAGGGGAAACACTGCTGCAGAGATACTCCTTTTCTATTGCCGATACCGTTTCTACACGTTTCTCAGTATTGACAAGTAATCTAATAGACTGTTTTATATTTAATAACTACACAGCTGTGCGTAATGTTATCCAGGCAAATTGAAGCCAACAATTGACATGAAGCACAGGTTATAAACAAACAATTCGGAATGCGTTTCTAAAGTACTGAGTTATGCTACACTTCTGAAAGTGACTGATATACAGTATATACCTTACTTTAAATAATTCTGGTTTACTTTAACTGCTTTTTTACAACTTGTGGCTGCATATTTGAATAATTGAACTCTGGCAACAGACTGTATGTTTGGCTGAAACATTTTACATCAATGAATTGGATAGCATACGGTAAAACGTCAATTAAAAGTCCCAAATAAACGCAGAGTCTCTTCTACAGGTCGGGTGTGGCTCGACGTTTTGACAAATAAAGGCCGGTCTCAATGAGAAGCCGGGTACAATACGCTATGAAAGTGCCGTGTCACGTTGTGTGTGTGTGTGTGTGTGTGTGCGTGTGTATCTGTGTGTGTGTGTGTGTGTGTGTGTGTGTGATAAACAGCATGTAGCACATGTTTAGAAGTCTATTTTTTTCCTGGA
>OMKK01083614.1:0-26930 GCA_900302305.1 Polymixia japonica | reverse complement strand
GATTTCAGTCCAGTGGAGCGACTTATCCGGAAAATCCGGAAAATTCACGGAGCGATCATAAACCCTGCTATTGTGCTAAAATTCAAAATCCTCTTTAGTTAATTGTTCAACATCTTAACTGGTGTGTCATTCTGTCAACTCTGAGAAGAGCAACTTAGGAATATGACGAGATCACTCAAACTGAATCCAACTGAAGGTCACAGAACTCCACTATGATTGAGCAAAAAGGAGAACAAATAAATAAATTTCCAATCAATTTAATTGCTTTTTGCACACTTACAATCAGGGATTAATCAAACACCCATTGGCATTATATACTTTACCTACACAACATCATCTATCGTACACACAATGACAACATGGGACAAAAAGAAAATGCTTACAATAGCAAACAGAGATCTAGGCAGTGCTTTCCTCATTGAAGTTCGTCTTATTCTTAACACATTTGACTAATCCTCCAAAACGAACCAATGGATGTTTTTGATATTTTATATGCTAGCTGTGAAATGACATGCATTGCTGTTATCATAGCCCGTGTATAAGTAGACGTGTCATCGGTGGGAGTAGTGATATTCCTTTGTTAACGCACAGTACAGTCTCGGTACGTCCATAGAAAAACAGCGACTGTGGCTAAACTGCACATACAGTATGTGATAGGTTGATGAGTTAATTGTGTTTAATAATGTTGCCCCTGAGGTTGCTTTGTTGCTTGAATGAGTGATGTAGCCTTTAGCACGCCTGGCTCACAACCACAGCTCTCCTCGGTGAAAAACAGGGTTAGTGTACCATCCCGGTAGTGTGTAGGAATTCAAGCCCCAACAGGAGTAACCTGATTTACACATGTGCATATCGTTAATAACACTGTGCGTACGTTACAGATCAATAACTTACGTGGCCCTTTACTGTGTGTGTGCTCTGCAGTCATGCTGGCGAGAAAGTGGCCGTCATTTTCTTCAGTTACAGTATGTGTCTTTGAGAGTGCAGTCTATAGCTATGCAGTTTTTGTCTATTACTCTGCATTGATGGTGATTCTACCACAAATGGTCTTTCAGCTTTCTCTCTCTCTCTCTCTCTCTCTCTCTGTCTATTTCTATTTTTGTCTCTCTCTATCTTTCTCTCATACACACACACACACACACGCACACACACACGCGCACACACACACACGCACACACACTCACACTCACACTTAGAGACGGTACTTTCTGAGCAGCTCTGATTGCCACATGTACTTCCTTTCCGGAAAGCGCTCCGGAATTCTGATGCGACGGAAGTCCTGGATGCATTTCTCCAGTTCCTGCTCCGGAGTCAGCTTCTCCTTATTTGCTTTCCTCTTCGCTGCCTCTCGGTCCCGGACCCCAAAGGTCCGCACCCGTAGCATGTCTGTCTTCCGGCGCATCTCCGCCTGCTGCAGCATCTGAGCCGGTCCCTTCTTCATGGGACGGTCCAGCGTCTGAATGTTGTGCTGCCGGCTCACCGGGCCACAGATGACAGTTCCTTGTGGGGAACTCGCCTCCGATTGGGTCTCGGAACAGGAAGTGGAGAGCTCGTTGAAGGAAGTGCCGCTTTCTCCCTCGCGCTCACTCTTGTGGCTCTTGCAACAGCAATCGCAGTGGGAGGACGACCACCTGGACGGTCCACCTAAAAAACACACACACGCACCTGTCAGTTACTATGACTATATATTACATAGGCATACAGCAAATTTAGTGTTGTAGCAAGAATCCCCTTCACGCAGAAAGGTAATGTAAGCTATTGTTCCATTTGAATAGTGACAGATTCCAGCAGTAATCAAAGGGAACAGTTTGCACTGATCAAGCAAACCCAGACAAATGCCCACAGCTATTTCAATGTCATCCAAATATCTTTCAAAGAATATCACCTGAGTATGTTCCGCCAGTGTGTGTGTGTGTATGTGTATATGTGCATGTGTGTGTAGGCATAGGCATACAAAAAAACATGTAGGTTATTGCCTTTGACCTTTAATTACTGAATCTCAAAGAGCTGGGCGGTGCATATTGCTCCCTCAGATAAAGAGAGCCCCAGAGCTCAATACAGCTCACTAAGACCCTTCCCACTTCCCAAGGCAAAGCTTGTCTCTGAGCCAAAGCAATCTGCTTTGCTTTCACAATTTCTTATTAGAAATATAACCTGCCTGCCTTGTAATCAGAAGCTGATGTATTATTTTCTGTTTGGACTCTCTCTGTCAAACAACGCAGGGTGCTTTTAACCTCAGGGAAGTCGACAAGCTAGAGCAACACGGTAAACAGAAGACATAATTCATCTGGGCTGTTATACGGTGGCAACAGAATGGGGTCAGCGAGTGGTGGAGTGAATAGAGGACCCCACCGCTCTCCTGACCCGCTGTCACGGACGATGGATTTGAGCAGTAAACCTGATGCCGGCAGAGCAGAGTTATCATAATAGACCTTCTCCTCCCCTTCCTAATCTTGTCTCATCTCTCTTCTTCCTACACTGTCAATTACAAATCAGAAATATGAGAGCATCTTGTCTAGTTTAATTCTGTTCTTTTTCAAGTCAATAAAAACCAGGAGATTTTAATTAGGAACCATGACTCAGACATCAGTTTTCAATTCAGTGCAACTTGACAGAAAAGAAATAGTATATTCATATATACTTAAAGCTAGAAATATGCTGAGCAGAAAACTGTTATGCTCACTATAATAAAAACTGAAATAAGCTGATGCATAGACGATAAAATACACCCCAATAGCTTTTCCAATGTATTGTTACAGGCTCAATAACAATAATATCTCAGTGGGAGCAATAATTTGGCCATTACCTCCTTCCAGTCCATGTACCAATTTATATTGAACAGGGTTCAAAAGGGATTTTAACCTCTCTGTGCTCACTGTAATAATGACCTTATCGCTAGTGCTATGATTGCATTGGGCTGATAGTGAGAGAGTCACTAACAGCTTTTTAATGGCTAATCCATGAGCAAAGAGGCCAATCAGAACACCAATTTCCCCCCATAGAAAATGAATCAAGCTGAAGCCAGCAGCCTACCAGCACCAGGCAAATGGATGCAGACGCTTTATTGAGGAGCATCAAGCAGAGGGAAGCGGAGTATTGTTTCTAAATGGATGCTGTATTTCCAGAGGGGCGGCCCTTTAGGAACCTGGCCAGCGCCCAATAATAGCATCATCAAATTTTTAAGGCCACCCTAGGAAAATGAAATGTAATGTTGCTTCTGACAGGCACCTTTCAGCTTGTTTTGACCAACAATTTGACGTCATCTAATTTGAGCCTGAACATGGAAATGGCTGATAGAGGCTATCGCAATATACTTTAAACCTGTTTCTATAGGCTGTGTGTGTGTGTAAATGTCTTTTAAAGAGCCCGGTCGTGTATTGTTGGGTGTCTGGTTGGTGTGTGCCTTGATGTCCACTTCACAGCCAAGACAGGAATCTTGAAGAACCTTGCCAGGAAATTGTACAGTCATACTCGGGTACATTTAAACAAGTGGGTGTGTATTATACACCATAGTATCTTTTCAGGGAAGCCATTGATTGCTATGTGTTTTGCTCAGATCTATACAGCCTATCCAACAGATCATATTGCAACCCCATTAAAAGACTGGGGCTGCTCTTCAGACTAGACTAAGAGGCAGTCGCTGTATGTGAGAGCATAACTCATAAATAACGTAGAGAGACCAGCGTGAGCAGAGAGAGGCCAGCTCTGCACTGTGAAAGAACAGAGACACCGGCGCGTCACAGATATATCCTCAAACTCCTCGCCATCGCTCATGACAGTGGGAAGTTTTACACTCACGATTGAAAGCGACTGTAATTTTTACGGAAATACAAGTGCGTAGAGATTAAACGTAACTAAGCGTTTTTTTTGCCCAGAAAACAAATTTCACTCGCAGAAAATGTCAGCAAAGTAGGACGTGAGGATTGAAGGCAGTCTTCTGTGACGCACGCACTGGCAAGCAAATGTCAGTGGATTTATTACTGGACAGCATTGTTTGTTTTTTTCTCTGCTTGTGGATTGACTCATCAGAGGTTCTTATAGTTCGGGTCTTTGTTCAAATAGGAGAGATATCTTTTCTTTAACAGCACAGCGATCACGTGGCTATATCATGTAACCTGAGAGAGGGTTAGACGCAATCGCGCACTTAAAAGTACGGAAGACACAACCAGTTTAGATCACAACAACTTCACCTGTGCAAATGCAGGACGGTGAAGCAATCCATTGCATCCTGGGATATCAGAATCCCAAACCAGACAGTTTGTCAAATTTGAAGTATCCAATCTCGCTGGTAGCGTGCACCGTGGCCTCAGTCTAAACAGATGAAAATAGGTTTTGTGCACAAAGCAACTTTTTAGAGCCAAGCGGCCTGAGTCATACAAAATCCTGCTGAACTTTTCAATTTCTGAATGTATTTGTTTGTATACGTATTTGTTTGTAGGCTTGCATGCTTGACATCATATTTTTGTAAGCTATTTGTCCTCACACAACAAAAGCCAGTATTGCTGAGTAATGCGAATACATGGTAAATGGACTGCGTTTACATAGCGCTTTTCTAGTCTTGCGACTGCTCAAGGGGCTTTGCAATTCGGGCCTCTCATTCAGCCGTTCACACACACATTCACACGTCGATGGCGGCCCCGCGAGGCGCGCACCTGCTCGTCGGGAGCGGTCAGGGGGTTCGGCGTCTTGCTCAAGGACACTTCGGCGTGCTGCCAGGAGGAGCCGGGGATCGAACCGGGAACCCTGTGATTACTGGCCGACCCGCTCCACCTCCTAAGCCGCGTCGCACCGCGATATCCATCTTAATAATCTTAAATCTTAAAGCCTGGTTCATTTTCCAATGCCGCGGTAACTACTTCATTTTATGCATGCATGTTTTAGAACATGGCGTTCATATTTTCTGGCATCACAAACCCTTAGTAACAAAACAAACAAAACTGAGAAAACATATACATACCAGCTGTAATTGTTAGTTTGGTAAAACTCTCAAATATGGTTTTGTGGTAATTTTGTCTGTACTGATGCAGCCAGGCTTGGAGTCAAGCTCAATGAGCAGAGATACCCAGTCCTATATTTTCCAGTACTCATCACCAGTTACTAAGATGATTTTTACCCTGCCACTGCCTGAGGATGAGCTTGTTAACTCATAAATTAGGACAACGCGTCCTTGCAAAGAAAAACGTCTTTTCTTGCAAAGGCAACGGCTGTCCTTGCAGGGGAAGGGAAACCCAGAGACAATGTCATCGCCTGCACGAGAAGTGTGGTTTCAGCAGGTCACCGCCCACCCTGACCTGTGGCTACAGTCATCGTCTTGCTCGGTATAGCAATGCCCATAATATATGCATGTGCTGCGTTTATTTGGATATCGGTCACTCTATTAACACTGCCCACCTAACCCCTTCACCTGAAGCAGCTCTCATCGGTACCATAAAGGAGAAAGAGATAAGGAACCGTAGCAATGAGTGAGTGAGGAGTCTGGGTAACGCAGTTCCGCTGAGCTTTATCTAATAATTGACCCAGCTCATACCCACCCAAGCACACAGCACCCGTCTTCCTCTCTCTCGTAGATTCATTACCGTCCCGATGCAAATAATCTTCTCTCCGTGAAACAAAGTGACAGTTTCATTCGCTGATCGGTTATGACAAGCGGATGCCGTCTGCTCCCAGAGACAGAAGGGGTGGCTGGCTGAGTGTCTCCCCGACAGGGAGATGAACAAGCCAGGCAGACGGGGTTGGAAGGCCTCAGCCCCTCCCTGCAGGCCGTGCCGCCGGCGCCGTCGTCACCGCACCCCTCCCTTCCCCTCCATGAGCGCCGATTTATTTTTACCAGGAAGTCCCGTTGAGATCAAAACTCTCCCACAGTAAAACAGAAGAACAGCTATTCAAACAGGGAGCTGCGTGGTACACTGAATCAAGGCTCCGTCAGATGGAGGAGGGCTGCATGCGTATGCAATATGTCAATCACAGCAACGTAGAAAGTAAAGCAAGATTTATTTCTAAAATAAAAGCCAATCTTCACTTTGAGCTTCCTAACTAGATTAACAATATGTACATCAAATAAAAGCTTGTCATCTATCCATATGCCCAGGTACTTGTACGAGGGCGCCCTTTCAGTGGATTTACCATCGGACGTGAAAATGCTAAAACCATCAAGCAACATTAAGCGAGCTTTTGTTGCTTGATGAGTTTAGCATTTCCACGTCCGACGGTGCGACGGTTCCGATGATGACGGTTCGGAGACGAGGCAGGGAGAAAGCAGGGGAGCATTGAGCATTTGGAAAGCTCCTGCCGTCATGTAAATGACGCCCCAAGAGGCTGGAGGTAAGGGGAGGGGCGATCCTCCATCCTCTCTCTGCTGAGTGCAGAGGATGACATACTCAAAGGCATTAGTGACACCTGGAGAAAGTAAGTGCACAACTCCACGCACAACCATCAACTCCTTTCATTTTTCCAGCGCTGACCCATAACGCATCTGTTCCAAAGGCCAGAGCACCATCTGAATCAAAGTCAAAGACCTTAAAGACGTCACGCTATCATTTGTTTCACGTCTCGCAAAGACACTAGTCAGAGTCAGGGATGTGATCAATGATGCAAATAGTCATTACCTTACAGCTGATAAAGCTGATAAAGCTGAGGCAGAGGTCAAACGGAGTGTAAAGAACAGCCAGGAGCCAAAATGTCAGCAACTGCAGCTGCTAATTGGCATAGATGAGATTCAGGGTCGATGGGTTTTTGCTGGCTGGCTTTACGCTTTACTTCATTTATGGCAGGGGAAGATGCCTCCACAGCTCCCTCCTGCATACCAACACAAGGGATCCCCTGACTCCCACATACGCAGCCCGGCCCACATGTGAGAAGCTGTGCTGTCAAAGTGCCTTTTTGTGTCTAGCGTGATCATTAGGGGATTAGTTATGAGTTAGTAAGGCTCTTTCACCTGTTCCCCAACAGAGAGATAGGAAGTATCGAAATGGCAGAACCAGGTAATAAGAAGTGATTATTGACAGTATTTTAATTACATTTGAAAGACAGTATGACCTGGATGTGAACCATAGCTTTATTAAACAAAACCAACAGAAGGTACTTACAAAAAATATGAATATGAATGGTTTTCTAAATAAAAACTTTGGCCTTTCCACCTGGAGCTTTGCAATAGACTCCAAAGTACTGCCAATGAGAGCTGGCTTGTGCCCTTGGGTTGACGTAGCACAATAGTAATAAAAATGGCACAAGCAAATACCTCCACGTTACTTCTGAGGCTTTTTCAGCCCAGGTGCTCTTTAGTGTTGTTTGACTTAACACTATCCATCTCCTGTAAGCACTGCCAATCCATCCAGGCTCCAACTAGGCTGTCTGGGAGCCCTAGGACGGCCCAATCTCAGCCTCCATTACACCCAAGCAATTGATTACTTTCCTCACTCTCTCCCTGTCAACTTGTGGCCATTGTTCAGGAGCCCATTATGGCCACAAATCATCTCATTCACGGGCCAAATGAAGACTGCACATTTATATTAACAGAGCACACCTGGCGAGTGTAATCCTTCTCCATCTATATGTGTCTCCCGTTTTGACAGACACCGTTGCACAGCTCTTTCAGAGTGAGGGAAATGAAATAGTCTCTGGTGTTAACAGTCCCGCTGTACAATGATGATGTTCTCGGCCACAAGCAATATTGTCATGTGTGTTATGAGGTCATGTTATTCCAGAATTATGATAGGATATAATTCACTTTCACAAGTTCCAATAATTTAACTGACTGACCGACTGACAGTTTTCCTCTGCGGAAAATAAGATACATTATTTCAAATAGCCTTTTGTGAGAGACAACATTTGGCAAAAGGGTAATGTTTTAAATAATCCTGTCAATGTACTTTCAGTTCCAAAGTCATTTAAAATTGGACATAATTTGTCTTTGATAATAAGATGTAACTCACTGGATCACTAGAGACAAAGTAATATTTAGAGAGCTCAGATTGCTTTTTAATTAGACAACATTCTTCCCATCCTCCAGAGAGAATACGCAATATAGAGTCTGGTCCCTAATGCAAATAGAAGGTTAGAGTCATTTATCACCAGGGCAATAATGTTGTCATTACTAATCTAATACCTAAATAATAGCCTACATTTCTGCTAAAAAAATAAACTCATAAGCTCACCTATCCCACAATGAATGCTACACTTGTCTTGTGAGACTAGCGACTGGGCTAAGAGGTTTCATCAAGCACTTAGAAGCACTGCATTTAGACGCAAGCTGGTTTCCTGGCATCTAACCATCCTAGCCAATGGTGTCAATTCCGTGTACTTCAATTCATGTCGGCAATGTGTCTATGTATGTTTTCAAAACATTGCCGAAATCACATCCAGTTAAATGTAAATTATGAATCATCGTCATCAGGTGCAAATGCACTACACTATGTTAAATGCTCCAACGCTGTGTCCCCTTAAAGAGCATGCCCGCTTGCTTCAAGTACCGATTGTTTTTGTTCAGAGACAAGAGGTCTTCACTTCACAAAGGAGCAAGTGCCCTAACTATTACTACAGATGGGACATTAACAGCCAATGATGCCAAGCGGTTTATTGGTGAGTGTCTGCTTCCAGCCTTCTAGCGGCTACAGGAGTCAGCGGAGCCTGCAGAGAACAACTGACACTTTTAACAAGAAGCGAAACACGAATGACAGTAAAGAGCTGAGCAGCCTATAAGAATGGAGTTCAATTTGTTTGCGACGCTGGGTCGCTGTTTTTACTTTGCACGAACCCAACTTCTCTGTTAACATTCTCCGACCCCCGTGAGCCAATATCCACTCCTGGATAGCTATGCTGAAAATAACAAATAAAAACAAAACACATCTGTTTTTAAACAGCCCCCCAACGGTGTGCTTGTCTACATTCATTCTTAGTATGAGACTACCTGCCCTAGGCCAGGATGTGTCCCACATTCAGAATCAGGTTACAGTATTAGTTTTAACGGTGGGATGCAGGCCACGGCCGCGCCAGGGAGCAAGGCCTCTCGCGTTCGTGTGCCTCTGATGTGTCTATCCATCATTTTGACTAGCCCTCTGTCTCCCAACTCCGTCTGCGTCTGCTTCCTTTCACCCTCACCTCGCCTGATCTCTATTAAATGCCATCTCTCTGTCTCTATCTCTCACCTGCCTCTGCCGTGGTGTCATCCCTCTCCCTCCCTCAAACTCAGTGAACTCTCCATCCCTTGCATTTACTTTATCTATTTTCGCTCTCTCTCACTCTCTCTTATTCTATCTTCTGCCTGAGTTGTCTCTCCCCACGGCTATGTCTCATGCAACTTTTACTTCCTCATCTGCGACTCAGCCACTAATTCCTCCATCTGCTTGCCTTTCTGTTCCTGACTTTCTTTCAACATCCTTCCTTAAGTCCCCTCTGTCTATCCCTCTCCCCTGTCTGTCTTCTTCTTACTATTTATCTCTGTCTTTTGAAGTCCCTCCTCTCCCTGTACTCCTTACATTATTTCCTCTGTCTCTTCCCCGGGCCGTATCCCACTGAAGCCCTGCCCCTCCTCCTCCTCCTGCCTTCTCTGTCCCGGGGTAGTGTCTGTTGATGGGACTGGGTTGGACATCCATACTGTAAGCTGTGTTCCAAAAAGCCAAACGACTCGGTAAAATTGTACCTCGCTTGATGTTAGAGAGGTCGGAGCACACCTTTCTGTTACAGCTACAGTATATTCGTGATACTACACATCATTAGCAAACCATATGTCTTGTCTTCCGCACCCCACCCCCACACCTCAAACCCTGACCCACCAACTCCATTTTCTTCCGTTTTCCGAAGGGAGCCATTTGGAATAATGAACAAAGTGCTTTTTAATTGGCCATATGGTCCAACTCCATCCTAGTCCAAGAAAAGAACGAACCAAATTAGTGGCTAAAATTGCATTTGCTGATGATCAAACTTTGTATTCCCTTAACAGAACTGATTTAAGCAAATGTAGCAGTGAATGTGAAATTCTGCTGCCCAGTCCTACTATATTATTCATAACGTACTGTATGTCCCCTTAGGCTGGCAGAATCCAGGCACTAACCCGTGTTTTCGCGTCATGCGTGTGTAGCAGAGGATGTTTGCAGTGCCACAACAGCGCGGTGACTCACCTCCCTTGAGAATCGAGGGCAACTTTTGCCTCTAAATGCAAAGACGCAAAAAGAGAGGTTCAAAGTCTCGGCCATCGCAAAAGGGGGACGCTGAGACTAAAGAAGGGGTGCGAACGGTCAAGGTTAACAACTAACCCAACCCTGCCTCCTGGTGGCCTGATCTAAAGTACGCCTGGTCTTCTCTAGACCGCGGTGATGTCGAGCATCGCGCAAAATAAACAAGTCTTGCTTTTCATAGCATCGTGCAGAATAAACCTTCACTTACGGTAAAAGACATACTGCGTGTAATTAGACCAGACCCTGTCGTCCGCGTAATGACCGATCGAGGACGCGGTCAGCGACGAGTTGCAGGCGACAATGTGAAACCCGCTCTCTGACAGCATGTCAAAGGCTCTTTCCAGATGTCTGAACTTGAGGTAGAACCTGTACGTGTAACGGTCCGGCGGCCTGTCCGAGTCGCGGTTCTCGTTCAGGGCGTCTCCAAAGACCTCTTTGGCCAAGCCGATCCTGCCGCTTATAAAGATCCGCGGCACTTTCTTGGCTTTGGCGTCACTTTCTCTGCCCCCCGTGGCGCAAGTGCCTTTGAACCCGACCGTGATGTATCCGTACCTCCGGTCCAGGGAATAAGAGGAATACAACCTCATGTCACTGCCCTGCGACGCATCGTCAAAATCACTGTAGTAGTAGTCGTCCGGGAATAGTTTGGATTCATCGGATGACAAAAGTTTGGCCAATTCGGGCAACTGGAAGTATTCCGCCTCTCTTTTCAACCGTCCTCTCTCGGGGAAGTGGTCGGGAAGGACAACTTGTTTGTCTCTGAGGTAATCCAATACATACCGAAACAGAAAGCCATCTCTGTCAATAAAGTAACGTCCTCTAAGGTCCCGTGATAAGTCATTTGAGGACCCCTTCTTGTTGGAGAACAGTCTCCCAAGTAGAGAATTTGGAATGCTTGTCAAGGTGGCGAGGCGAGTATAGTAGACCTGTCCACCTACGTTTAGTTCAATAACATCCGATGGAGGGTTTTGAACTGACCCTTGTTCTTTTGCAGGTTGGGTTTTGTAGTTTTCGCTCAATGCCATTTTTAGGTCTCACACGAAATCAACCTTGATTACGCAGCGCAGATGCTCCAGAAGTTCAGGGTATGGAATGTAATTGCATGTTGTTGGTGCACTCACACCCAAAGAACAGCATTGATGCAACGCGCAATTCTCGCCTACAATCTCTCATGCAAAGATATCCCAATGTGCGCATATATCCTTTAACTCCATGCGTAAATGTGCATGCCCACAGTAAGTCCTTTTTGATTGGAATCGGTCATCATAACCAGCGATCGCGTCATGTCACAGACATCCACCGCGATGGGTCATTAATGTGATTTCATATAAATATAATGTCACTTCACTTCATACAGTGACATTGTCCACCATCAAAAAAGTTAAAAAAAAAAATAAAAAAAAACCTTTTGCAGAAGTTATTTTCTGAGGGAAGGTTCGCCTTCTTGCGTCAAGCTGTCCGTAAAATTTTATCAGTCCAAGATAATTTGAAGAATGTGCGTGTAGCCCATCAGTGTGCTCATAAGCGTCGTTGTTTATAAATGAGATGCTGGAATTGCAATTCCCATTCTCCGAGATTGCTTAGACAGGGGATGGAATCGGGACCCCTGTGCGCACCCATGTCTCCAAACTGCTGAGTGCGGTAACGGTTGGGTCGGCACAGTGCGCCGCAGAAAGCTTTAAGAAGATGTTGCTCCAAGCTGTGCGCGAAAAAATCGTCCCATGAAGTAATGTCTTACATCATCTTAAAGGAAAATTACATTTGCAAACGGTGAACGTAGATGAGGCCCATTGATGTGATAATGTGGAATTGACTACCATGCACATTAACTCAAAATTCAGATTTAGCAGAGGATAACATAAAGAATATGCAACTGACTGAACGATGCAAATTTTTAATCCAACCTTGTAGATCTTAATCCCCTTTTCAGTGAATCTATTGCAAGATAACCTCCTCTTCAAAAAGTTGGCTAATTATTGCATGCATTTTTAATTGAATGTTTGCTACCAATGACGTCTTGACAGAACAGACTGCTGTTGAGAATTGATAGCCTACCTTGATAGCCCATCATTCTCCTATTGCTTAAAAAAATAATAATACTGTGGTTGATATCACCAGTTTAAAATGAGAAAAAAGTCTAACTTCAAGAGGATAAATAAGGTACAGTATATTTTGGTAACACACCTCCACATACAATAACTCTGAACTGTTTATGACCTCCCAACTTACCAGCTCTTCCTTACACTACTGTTTTCAAGCCTTAAATGTAACTTCTTACATCTCAGTAGTTTTACATGGTGATCAGACTGTGCTGTGAAGTACATTGCACAGTGGGAAACGTGGATGCTATTCCCCACTCAAACAAAGTAGGCTACTGTAGGGAAGAAAATCAAATTGAGTTGTATTGAAATGCAAGAAGCTGAATTTAAGGCATGGCAAACATCTGCAAGAAATATCTAAACAATTTCACATGGTTATTGCATGTAAGGTAGGCTATGTGACTAAAGAAGTCTTAACAAGATGTTAACTTACTTGAAATGAAGTTGTCCCAATATTATATGGTCACATTACCATAGGAGGACTGATGGCCATGTATAGAATTCTTAAATTTTGTTTTTCACAAACAAGCCACGAAAACATAGCCAATCACTCCTGTATTTATGCCTCACACGTAATTAAATCCAAAATTTGTATGTGCCTGTCTGATTGTTTGTTTTGTAGGTTTTGCAGCAGTGAATTAAATCTGAGGTTTTTATTCCTGCAGTGAGGAGACAAGGCATTGATGATGGGAGAGCACCCTTGACTCTTGGTTTTGAGGAGGCAGTGGTCACGCTTTACCCTGGTAATTCAGAATGGTGCACTGAAGAGGGGTTGCTAAGCAGCCACAGGGGACTGAGTGGGATTCGAATAGTGGGGATTTAGAGCTATGTGTGCCGCCGATTTCTCTTCATTTTCTGTGATATGAGATTTTACGTTCTACGCTTTACAAACACGCTGTAATCTTGTGTTGTCTTAACGTCGCAGTGCATGTTTGTGAATATTTATCCCATTTAATTATCTTTTCAGTTATTTCTCTACTTTATAGGGCTTATTAACAAATCAATTTGTATGGATGTATACAAATTTAGTGGAACAGCCTGGCTTGGTGTTTGTCCTCTTTCCCCTGCTTGGGGATGAATCTCTCCCTGTTGTCTGCCGTAAACCCTGTTTCATATTCATCTCGCTCATCCTCCTATTAGACCCATTTGCTTCCTTTCATCACCGTATCCTATTCCAATATTCCCAGGTTAGGTTGTATCTTTTGGAAGGGGTTGAATTTCACGCAACTTCAGCATAAATAATGTAAGACAATATAGGTCCCAGCTGAGTGTGAACTAAGAAACTCTATATCTGCCATAACATTAACTGGACTATTGTAGGTTATGCAAACTCACGCTTATTGCCCTAATGTGTGGCTCTCGATAAACAATCAAATGCTAAGAAATTTAGACGTTTTGAGGCAAGTCAGACGGTTGTGTTACCAAATATATAGATCTGTTACACAGGAAATAGTTTTAAAAAGAGCTCAGTGGAACAAGTTTTCCATGAACTTCATTCCAATGCACAGGGCAACAAAACATCGTGCCATGGGTGTGTAAAGTTGAGGACAAGCCATTAAAAGTGGATTTTCTGTCTTTATGGAAAAATGTGTGATGCAGTGTGGTGCACTTATGCTTGCTTAAAGCAGCCAATAATACCGGCTCAAACCGAATACTTCACATTGCAGAGATATTATCCCCATGCACCCGGCAATACACTGACCTAAATTCTACTCTCCTTGGCACATTTCAGCCACTCATATCTCCAGATGAAAGAGAGCCATTTATGTGAATTGGCATCCTGAGAAATCAAATGCATTTTGCTGTTTAAAATGAGATTAAGCTGCGAGTAAAGTG
The DNA here is from genome assembly GCA_900302305.1 of Polymixia japonica. Taxonomy (NCBI): domain Eukaryota; kingdom Metazoa; phylum Chordata; class Actinopteri; order Polymixiiformes; family Polymixiidae; genus Polymixia; species Polymixia japonica. The sequence goes on along the minus strand of OMKK01083614.1, from coordinate 12,826 downwards.
AAATCGCTTCTGTTTTTGATTAGCTTCACATTAAGTCTACTCCATTAAGACATTAAGGTAATTACCTGCTATTATCTCTGTTCTTATTTGGTTAAAGACACTGACTCCTTCATTGGTATAGGACAACTTTTGGAAATGACCATGCAAGATATTTGTTTTCCCCAAAGGTTAGGTGCCTGCACTCAAGGGAACATTCACAATGAGAGATATACTGCCATGAGTCCAGTAATTTAACCCAGTATTAGCCAATACTTAGTGTTTGGGCTGAAAACATGGATAGCCTAATTGTGTTGGCCATCTGGTGGTTTAGGTTGTAGCCATTGTCGGAGTGTCCACTTCAACCCCTAGAGGGCAGTACAATGTGTAGAGGAGAATGGTGGAATAAGGTTAAGAATCAATTTAATTCTAAACATTTTCTTTGTTTATTGAGTTTTTAAACAGAAATTGCCAATATCTCAGAAGTACCTTATTTTACTCTCCAGGCAACTGTTAATTTGGTTGCACAAGTTTAAGGATAAAAGGACTAGCAGGTGCTGGAAAACAAATACAGTTAGTTGCAGTTTGTTGCTGCACATTTTTATATCAAATAATTTAGACAATAAACTTGTCTGTGTATACCTACCTTACTTTGTGTACGATTTAGTTGCTTTGACTTACATATGTTTTGTGTGCCACCTTATATTGTACTCCTGTACGCTGAACCAGTTATCATGAAAATAATAAGCGCCTCAATTAAAAGCCTTTTAACGTGTTTCTGTCTCGGCTCCTACATATCACAGTTAAAAATAAAAGCCGCCTCCAATATGCCTATAGGCAAATACATCCCCTCGAATAGGGGGGCGCCTCTCAGAACATCGTCATCACTCTCCAACCGACAGACAGTAAACAAAGGCCATATCATTACAGATGACTACACACGTCTCCTTGCACTGTTGAACTTTCTCCCTTTGTCCCCCGCCTGCCGTGCGAAATGCCCCACCAACAGATGCGGAGATCTTCTGTGTCCCAAGCTACCAACTATATATAATCAAGCATGCAAAAGAAACACCGGATAACCAAATGATGCACTGTTTTTTTGGCAGGCTATTTGACACACTATCTTGATTGCTTTTGCACTTTGTACTCTTGCGGTTTCAGTATCAAAGTGCATCATTTGAAATGCACCGAAATTAATTTCTCCTAGGAAAACACACAACGTTGTATCGTAACGTAAATATCGCTGTGATTATAGATGGATGAATGTGATTTTTATTTTCAGTCTCCAACGTGGGCTGTGGAGTTTGGGTGAACAAGCCGACACACAACAAAGTGCAGTACCGACGTACGACCAGCAGGTTGCGCTGCTCGTTGTAAACAGGCCGTCCACGGGGTTGGCCTGCTGAGATCTCCATTTTGTATGTTTTTCCTAGAGGTTAGCGCCTACTTTCTTAATGGCTAGCTGCGAATCGCCATAGCGAACCTGTGTTATGCATTTCGCACGATATTGTATAGCAAGATTGAACTTAATGGGGGAAAAAAATCTAATTGATTTCGCTTGATTTAGTCTTCCTTTTAACTAGCCATGTAGAATACGACGTGTAAGAAGCAAACGTTCAGTCAGTGTTTCGTTGTTGATAGTCACTTGCAACCAAAACAATGTCAGAAGATCTGTGGACACCAACCAGCAATAAACACATTGAAGGGTAAGTATACTCCACACTCTTTATTTAACTATGTCGATAAAAGACAACGACAGTATGGCATGTCTGTGTGAAATCGGAGGTTGGTTTAAATACAGGTTTATTTTAGCTGGCTAACGTGAGCAAGGCTCATAACTAGCTATAAGACTGTCAGCGACATGTCGAAGGGAGTGTTGGTTAAGTGGGGTTAGCCACATTGCTAGCTAGCAGGATAACTGTTAGCACTAAAGCTAAAGTTAGCATAACGTTAGTTGAGTTAACTTTCCTGCAACGTGCATACACACCAGTTACGGTGTATGCTGTGTTTATTTGTATTTGCTTTCAAAATGTTGACATTATCACCGCCTATGTAACGATCGTCTAATGCTACCATTTTACCACTGGGAATGGCCAACTAGTTTACTAGCTAACATTAGCTACGTTTACTAACAAGGGCGCGCACTTGGCTGCAGGTGGCCCCATGCGTTGCAATTTGCCCCGGTCTTCTAATTAGTTAGCTAGTAAATTGCAGTTAGATTGTGCACATATTGACTGATGGAATTGCAATACATTAATGTAACCTGGGACGTTATACCAGCACACACACAAATTAAGAAAGAATACTGCTTAATCTAGTTGCTGTGCACACTGGCACACCTATCTATTTGTCTGTCTGACTGTCTATCTCTGTGTCTTTTTAAAGGATCAAAAGATGGATAAAGGAGGAGTGAAGAAAATAAGATATAACAGAGATGACCATTTAAGCAAATTGTTCTACACTGAAAGCCCTGAGGAGGGAACCCCATTAAAAGTAGCTCCTCACAGTGCCATGTCCATCACCTCTGCCGCCTCTGTGGTACTTCCGTCCAGCCCATTAATGCAGCCAGGAGATGTGCCCAATGGCCTCAGCAACAGCCCCCTTCCAGAGGAGCTCACATCAGCCTCTGTGACTGCCTCTGTAGGCCTCTTACTGGAGGATTCAGAGCTTAAGGGGCTGACCAAGGACCAGAGGCCTCAGCAGCAGCAGTTGCTCCAGATTCAGACACAGACACCAACCTCCCTTGGGCGCTACACCCTGGGGGAGAACTTCTCACGGCTGGAGGCCAGCATAGCAGATCTTACCCACTCCTCCTCCATGGATTCTCTTATTGGGGGATCAGACCCCAACTTTTTCCACATGAAATCAGAGGACTTCAACATAGATAAGGTAGACCAGGACCCCATGGACTTGGATCATGATGCCTTTGGGCACATTGGTAAAGATATGGATGTGAACCAAAAGTTGTTCAATGACAACACCCTGGACCTGCTCCAGGACTTTGAGCTCACTGGTTCTCCCTCAGACTTTTATGTAGGTGACGATGCCTTCCTGTCCACTCTGACAGATGATTCTCTTCTTGGGGACGTTACCTCAGAGAAGGACCCCAAGTCCACCGTGGCGGGGGACACCAATGGCGGTGGTGCCAGCTCTGCCACTCTGAATGGCAGCTGTCTGGCAAGTCAGGATGAATCCAGCTCTATCACTTCCACCTCAGCCGCCATCACCCCTGCCACCACTCTGACAGTGGTGAAGAAAGAGAAAGACCCTGGTTTTATTCAGCTCTGCACCCCGGGGGTGATCAAACAGGAGAAGACGCCCGCAGGCCGCAGCTACTGCCAAATGAGTGGCACGACTTCCCCAGACTTGCCCTGCCCCAGCCCCATCTCCATCTGTGGGGTCAGCACTTCAGGCGGACAGAGTTACCACTTTGGAGTCAACTCCAGCAGCACCCCGACCTCCAGCAGCAGCAACAACAACAACAGCAGCAGCAGCAGCAGCGGTGGTGGCGGAGCTCAGCAGCAGAAGGAGCAGAAGTCAGTGTTCAGCCTGTACCCGCCGTTGACGACCATCGGCGAGGCCTGGAACAGGGGCCAGGGGATCGGGGACAACCCGGGAATGCAGAGGGCCAGTGAGACTTTCTCTAGCGCCCCCTCTTTCCCTGCCAGCTTTGCCAGGTAAGGAATGTACTCATTAAGTAGCTGTGTGTTCAAACCTAGCCCCAGCCACAGAGTTGAGGCCAGTGTCAGGGCTATGTTTAGATCCCAGAGAGGAGTGACCTAATGTACACAGAAGAAATTAGATTACAACGTTTGAAGGAGCAAAATTCTATAGGATTCAAGGAAATATATTTAATTTCTTATGTCCTGTATTATATTATGTTCTTATTTCCTTTTTCCTATCTTGCTATTAAAAAAAAAAAAAAAAAACATACGCAGCAAATCACTTTGTAGCCCTTGTGTGGACAGAAATGTGTTCTTAATTAATGCCGTAGCATGTCTGAGTCACAGGCGTTACTGTTTTCATTCTTTATCTCTGAACAGACCTATTGCATCTTAAGTATTGGAAAAAATACTTGGCCGCATGTTCTTTGCCAACAAATGCCGTCTCACTGTAGACTTTACAAATGATTGCAGAGACGTTGCCACATCCCACAGCATCTCGCCGTACATGACACGGCAGCAGCAAACAGCGCTAAGTCCCAGAGAAAGGAGGCGCTATTTGAGGCGAGGGGAATTCCACTTTCCTCCAAGTCTCAGACTGTAGAGTCACTTTCCCACAGCATATGCAAATTGCACGTCACGTTTTTCCTGTGACATTAAAGTAGCTTCAGTTTTACGGTCTGTTAGGCATTCTGCCCCAGTGTGTGATTGAGGCTTTCCTCATGAATCAGTTAGCGTTGTGCAGTGGAATCATTGTTCATTTTTGTTTTTCAAAGGCCCCTCTAGTTATTCCTCTCAATGGTTTGGCCTACTAACTAGCTCAAGCACCACTCAGTCTCTGCCAGGAAGTATCTATTCTATTGGGGCTTGGTGAGGTCATTTAAGCATATCCCTTCAACCCTCCAGTTGCATTATGCCAAAAATAAACATGAGAGGTGCGCTGCATCTGAGTGATCCGACTTCACTCAAAGCGAGGCTGCCCCCCTGGAGGAGGGAAGAAGGTTTATTCAACATCCAGGATGAATGAACTGTGGCCTTTATGGAATGCTCAAGACTATTGTTCAGTAAGAGGAAGCTATCAGAGGATAAGAGAGGAAAAGTGGGTTACTTGTTCACACAGACTCACTATTGTGATATTGGCTGTATTTATGCCATGATATATATTTTTTTTGACAGTGCTGACACGGAGCACACGGCTAGCTGGAACACATGTGTAGTTTCATGCAGCGTCCTGTCACGGTGGTAGGGACCGTTGGGCTCACAATGTCTCTTTTGTCCAGTCATTTCTTTGCTGCCTGTAGATTTTTATGGGCTTGCCTGTAAAGTTGGCTTTGGGCCCCAGTCTACTAGTACCTCAGTAGAAATACTTTGCAGACAGAGTGACACGTCTAAGAAGTTTCTCTTCCTTGTCTCTGTTTATTGACGTTGACAGATGTTCACGCCTGTCTGATTCACAGCATCTGAAGTGGATTGATGAGTTTCTAGATGATCTCTCTATGTATGGCATGCAGAACACCTTCATGCCAGGCAGAGTATAGCGCTGGTTGTGTGGTTTTATTGGGTGTATTGTTTCAAGTTTTGTGTGTGTGAACTGAGAAGAAGATATGTCAGTTGGCGCTGACCAATATTATTAAAAGCCTACTGTCATGAAGCTGTTGGATCCTACCAGCCATGTGACTGTCTGACAGCAGCGCTAACAGCCACTGACTAGGCACAGATTGAGTGAGACACAAGATATGCCTCCTCTTCATTTCACATGTGGCTTTAATTACCATGTCTTTTTGTTCTATAGAGGTGTGTGTGTGTGTGTGTGTGTGTGTGTGTGTGTGTGTGTGTGTGTCTTTGTGTGGTGTTAGCTTAGGCCATTTTGTATGTGTGAGCTGAGCTTGGGTCTTGGCTTATGTGCATGTAAGCTTTGTGTGTCTCTAAGCCCTTTCACACATGCAATCTAACCCAGAATTATACTGGAACTGGAATTTCTGTGACGGGGTCATTTGTGAAATGGAGTCAATATTCCGGAAAATCTGTACCGGCAATTTCCCCCCTCAAGACTTGGTAACATTTCCGGAAAACATCCGGAGCGGCGATGTTGTGAATGAAAGCTGTAAGATTCCAGGGACACTTTTACGTGGAGCAAGTGAACCAGTCACTATATAGTAGCCGTGTGTAATATTGCACTTAAACAAATTGTTAATGGTACTGTTTATGTTATGCAGACAGTGATATGATGAGCATTACTATGCCACTGGATCTTGCACTCCAAAGTTCTGATGGATTTTAATGCTTGTTTGTGACCATTGCACTAAACGCTTGCGTAGTTATTAAGCAGGGTGACCTCTTAACACTGCTGTTCAGAACAGAGTTAATGGTGATATTACCGTCATGTCATGTGCGAACACACTCAACTCGGAAATTTTGCTGATAGTAGCTGCGTGTAAAAAATGGGAAAACACTAGCGGCGCCCGGAGAAGTTAACGCCACGATTTTTACGGCTTTTCTATATGTGAATGGAACTTAAGCGTGTGCGTCCTTGTTGAGTGGGAGTCACAGTATGTTTTGTGTGGTGTGCGTACACCTCAACCTGAGTGACATTTAGCGACGTATAGTTGGCTGGACGCCAGGCTGCAGTGCTCCCTGTCTATCAGGGGGTTGGCAGCAGTTTGCCAGCACCTCCAGCTTCTCACGCACATATGCTGCGTACTGGCTGCTGAAGTTCAGGCTTAAGAGGACTGGGCCTGGCTCTGTATACCTGCCACAGCCCCGGGGCTGGATCAACTATGCTCCACAAACCCTCTGTCATTAGCCCTAAAAGCTGTCGCTAATAACATAATCACAGGCGTCCCTCCTCACTGTTGTGTTTTTCCATACCTCCTCCGTTCAGAGACTCGATCTTTTACCATCTGACTCAGCGGTCCGTCACAGCCGACCGGTTCTCGCACAACTAAGAGCGCACCTAGCTCGATAATGGCATGCTTTGTTTACTTCTTGTTTTTAGGAAGCCTGCGCCCTCACCGTGTGACGGTGTCTTTTGTTGACCTGACTGATGTTGAGTTGAATGGAAATATGTGGACGGATAGGTCCTCTCGCGGGTAATTATGCAGCCCAGTCAGTGGATCTGCCCTTATGTAGCATTAGTTTTCACTGTGGAATGTCCTCCTCTGGTCTGCGATGGACCAAGGCCACAGTGCGGAGGTCAGTTTAGCGTGTCGGATGGTGATTGCATCGCCGCATATCCTCCTGCCGTTGTTTTCTCAGACTATACGTGGCTGCTTGCTGATATAAGCGACATGATGGAACATATGATCCACATAGACACAAATGTATAATGCGCAATGTAGGTTAATGGAATTTGTCAGGCGTCGGCCAGAGCGTGTGTGTGAGGTTGTGTGGTATTTGTGGGCAATAAAACTAGCTCACTGAAAAGAGCCGTTGATAACACAGGTTCAGACAAAGCAGCGTTCTGTATCCTATAGCGTGAAGGTTTCTGTTAGTGATGTGTGCATGCTTTTGAGTGATATATAATTTAGGTTGTTTAGATTAACACACGTGCTGTCATTCTTTCAGGCTTGAGTGATTTATATATACATATATAAATATTTTAAATTCAGGCTTACATTAAAGTCCATTTGTTAAGTTGTTGATGGCATTGATGCCGCACTGTTTTTAGCTGGGCAGATTTTACTGATTGCAAGTCTGGGTTTCAGTCATAACTGGATTGATTGCACCCGTTCCTCAGCAAGTTGAAGAGTAAATGCTGTCGTAGTCTCAGTTCGCTCATACCAAATGCCAAAACTGCTTTAAAATGAGGATTGCTTCTCAGACAAACCTAGAAACAATACTAACCTTACACAAGAACACAAGAGGAGGGGTGTCTGTTATTTCTGTGTTTGAAGGCATTTGTACCAGCCTGCTTGGGCATGTCAGTTGTCCTGTGGCATCAGGAAATCCTTCTGACCCATCGTTTTATCCCACAATGAATCAAACCACTGATCTAGGTTGTTGTCCTTAACATTAGACATGGGCATAAACCTTAGGTCACAACATGGAGGTGTTGAGGTTTCTCATTGAGTAGTGCATACTATTACAAAGGGGATAACAAGAGGACTACTACTACTACTAAGAAATAGTTTTTTGGTAGAGGCCAGTTGAAATTTGTTGGAGGCAAATGGAACTCTGACCCACAGACCCATCTGGTCCAGTAGAGTCAAAAGTTAACACTGGAGCTTGGTGGGATTTGGGAAACCAGAGCATCTGTTAAAAGCTTGTTTGAACTGGAGTTGTTGAACTTTAGGCCAAAGTTTATTTATCACAGTTCTCATCTGTGTATCAACTGGGCTTTTGGCTCCATATTTAGCTACATGAAAAGTCTCAGGTCTCAGGTTTTGGCCTAGTGTTTTCAGAGTAAGCTTGGAACAGGGTCCCTATTCAGTGCCCAAGGTCTTGCTCTGGCACGCCCTCACCTCCCCCCCCTTCTCTCTTCTCTCCTCTCCTCCTCTCCCATCGGCCTCTGTTGTCGTTTCCTGCAGCCAAGGGCAGAAACCCAGGGTGTCAGCAGAAGCCAGGGGCCACCGTAAATCACCTAAACGATGCCACTGGCGTGCGTGCGCGAGAGCTGTACGTCGGCTTTAACATTATGCAGTATGCATGAGTGTGTAGGTGTGCGCATGCGTGCATGTGGGTGTGTCGTGAGCGCTGTGGCAGGCAGGCGGGCCGCGGGCGGACCACAGAGCACTGCCGTGAAGCGCTCACTCTCCTGACCTACTTTCCCTTCTCGCCTCCCCACAGCTGGCGCCAAGCAAACTCACCAGATCAAATGCCTGCCATTCCGATTGCTTCCACGTTATTACCGAATACCCCCATAACCACGTTTTTTGCTATATTGTGTATTTATGTTTTTCGTTACGTTTTGGCACTCAACAGGGTAATCAAAATTCCTCAGGTTGAAATTATGAGGATATAGCTGAGCCTATGGGGTTTGTTTTGTTTTTCCTTTTGGCTGAGTTTCACCATTGTACCGATGTCAAGTCAGCAAATTCAAACTTTTTAAGAGCGGGTTCCTCCCACATCCAGTAGTATGCAGTCCAGCTAAAGGTTGAAGTACCACCGAGCTTCAAAATGACTTTACAACCCAGGAAGCCACCTCACACCTACGCACAGTCATTAACTGTGCTTATTATGGAAACTAATATGGAAATCTGGATCCCTGGGGTAGTTTTCTTGTACTAAAGCCATGGGATAGGTTAAGTCTTCCCCCCTGATGTTTGGAGCCTAGCGCTTGCTACTGCTCTTGGCTACAGAAGTCAACTGTAAATTAAATGTGCCAATAAAGTGTGAAGGAGGAGGATATGGCTCCTTGCAGACAATAACAGTATGTAGCGCCGACAGGGCCCCACTGACAGAGGTGAGAGAGATCTGTCTGACAGAAGGAAGCATCAGCTAACGAAATACCTCTTTTATGCGTGTCTCATTAATGTCACAAATCCAATCGGTAGTGATGGCCATAGAAATGCCGTACTCGCAACCGATGGAATACATCACCGTCGATGTCTGTTGTGACAGCATAGCTTACATTTAGTGGAAATCCCACACAACGGCCTTGTGCCTTTTTAATCAGCTATGCGATAAAATGAGAATTTGTCTACAGTGATGTGGGGACCTGATTATTGGGGAGATCGCTGTTAGTTTTCTGGATAGGGGCCAGACCGAGCCTGGCCCAAACAAGCCCCCGCTCACTCATTAAAGCCATGTTGTTGTTCAGCGTGCGAGAATGATTCAGAGCGAGTGGACCAGTTCTCCTTTCTATTTTGGTGGCTCTTACCTCGGGGAAGGAGCAACTTCCTTCTGCTCCTCCTCTGCTCTCTTTTTCACGCTCCGAGAGAGAGAGAGTGGTGGTTAAGATAATGATGAGCGTAGCCGTTATAACGCTGATCCAGATCAGAAATGGTGGTCATTAATATGATGAATATATATGATAACTCAGCCAATGTTTTTTTTTTTTTTTTTTTTAAAGCCTTTAGTACACCCTCTGCCTCCATTCGACGTTGTAGGTTGCTTAGAGACATGACCTCGTAATACCCACCACATGTGTGACAGAGACCGCCAGTAACGAGATTCCTGTTGGTGTTTGCATCTGAAGTGGCTATCAGTTGCTTCGACGAGGCCAAAAGCAGGTTAAGTAAGATTACGTATGTAGGCCTCAAAGTAGAACAAAGGCTCAAACATAAACATATTCCTTATCGATTGGAAAAAGACACCGCTGGGCACTGTCATCACACGGCTCTCGTGGCCGCTTGTCTGAACTGCTGAAGAAGCTCGAGCGTAGGGCCAGCGGCCTGATAAAGTGTTGCTGACATTCGTGGCTAAAAGGGGATTTAGAATTGTCAAGCAGCGCTCTGGACCTCGGGCGTTATCGTAAGTGCACGAAGTGGCCCGCCTCGTTTAAACCCCGGCTGATTGATCACATTTCTAAAGACCCAAGTGGTTAACTTTCTCTGCCCCCCCCCTCTCTTGTTGAAGGGGAGGCCTGTCTGTGAGTCTCCGTGCCGCCGTGCTCTAGCTGCGTCGTGACCGATAATAAACTCGGAGGGAATGCGAGAACTTCCTGTAGACGGCGGGCGCTCAGCTCAACATATGGTTTCAAAAAGAGGAAGCTCAGTCTCCCCACTTTGTCATGCAACTGTGTCTGATGTGCGCCTGGCAGCCCACAAAAACAAAGTTTTTTTTTGTTGTTTTTTGCGTGTATCACTGAGGTACAGTGAATGTCATCAACTGATCCCCAAATTGAGTTTGGAGGAAATTCTTCCGAACACAAGCAAATCCTTTACTTGCAAACCATGTAGAACAATGAAGAAACGAATGAACGAACGAACAAACGGACAAAAGGTGTGTAAAGTAGGTTTGCACAAACATGTGCCAGGGCCATCACTCAAGGTCTTATTTGTTGTTGGGAGTAGAGTGGCTTAACCCGCAGGATACTGCAGTAATTGGATTTCGGCCAGTAGCCTAAAGCCTTTTCATAGTAAAGCCGTCACCCTTTGCCTTGATCCCAACAGACCAGTGAAGGTCAAGCTGGTTTCTCTGTCTTACTCTGTGACATCACGCCCTGGTGACGTCAGCCTTCCCCGCCCACCCTGCTGGTGACCGCACCCTTCCATAGGGGCTTGAAGGGCTTTTGTCTGTGTGTGTGTCCTTTAGTCCACTCTCTTACGCTAAGGAGACCCCATAAATCTCCCACTGTGAGGCTATGAAAATTCCTCTTCATCAGAGTCATGTGATCACACAGATGGCGCACTGATTGTGTCACAGCAGCCGCACAGCCTTCGTATATAAAATGTATTTAAAACAACGGCCTTAACCCCAGCTGTTGTTATTTATGTGTTTACCAGGGGACTGTTGATCGGGTTCCAAATGGCAGGCGTTCAGGCGCGTTGGGGAAATGGTGAAATGATCTCAAGGCCCGTCTTGTGCAGCTCAAATACTTTACTCATTAGTGAATAGTACGCACCAGTGCCAACAGCTGACACACGTCACTACATCCACATACGAGATGATTGACCCGTCAGTCACTGGGTGTTTTCTAATTTTAGTGCTCTGAACTTTTGCTGATACACAAGAGAGTGTAAAAGTGTTGCTCGGTGCGCAATTTGGTCCAAAAACGTGTAATTGTCAGCATTTGAACTGAACCTTAAATTAAACGAAACTTTTGCATATCACGGAAGGTGAGGTGACCTAGTAGTTAGAAAGATTGCCCTTCAACCAGAGGACCCGGAAATTCTCTCTTAATTTGATTCCCTCCAGGAGAGTCAGAGGTCAGAGTCAGCTACAGAACAGTTCGCCTGGAGCTGGGTGGGATTCAGAGACTTGCTCGAGGACACTTTCCAGAGACCACATTCCTCAGGAGGCAGTATTTCGGTTGGTATCCCACTTTGCGGTGTCCTCATCTCCCCCAGAACAACCAAAATAAGGCGGTAAAAGCCCTGGGGTTTGATTTGGATGCACCGGACAAGGCAGAGCGAGAAAGTCAGTAGAACACAATAATACTGGCCACATCTCTGAGGAGGAAAGGGGCACATACTTGGGCGTCTTTACTGGCCACACCGCAGTGCAGGTCCATTCACTGGCTCTCAGAAATCTCCCGGTCCTGTCAGGACCAGACTCCTCAGATGACCCTGCCTGATGGGTTTTTATCTCGCTGCCACTGGAGGCAGTGCTTTGATGTTTTACTTAGGTCTACCCAACCAGCAACGTCCACTGACTGTCAGGGCATGGCCTCCTTTCATGCCAATAACTCGATCTTATATAACTTATCTCTGAACTTTGCTCCCATGGCCCAATCTGCATAACGGCATTAGTGCTTGGGTGACAGTGGCACTTGAAAAAGGCTCTCATCAAATGAAGCCATCTTTGTGTTTGTTGTGGTAGCAGACGGGATGACACATGGACTGGCAGATGCATATGTTGCGTCGCTCATACTCAGTATCCTCTTAGTGTGGGCGTTGTTGTTGCTGTGGCCACTGGGTTAGAAAGGGGGTGGAGACCTTTGGTGCAGGGATGCAGCAAAGCTAAGCATCCTCTAGTGGTGGGTTTGAGTAAGTTTCTCAAACCACTGTTTCTGCATCTGGGAAGGTTTGTGGTTAAAGCAAAGCAGCAGCGTTGCTTTATGACAATTGCTGGCATTATGATTTAACCACAGGCCCTCAAATAATTTAGGCTCTAGAGGTCTAAATAGCACACAATGGGACTCTCCCTCTCTCTAGATGTTTGGAACTATAGATAAATTAAGGAAATATGCAGACAACAAAGGAAACATTGTCTTTGTTGGAAGTATGCAACTGTTTAGTTTATTTGTAAAAAAACAAAAAAAACAAATCATCGCTAAACTAAATATGAGAACTTAAGTTAAGCTTTCAAAACCGAGATGATGCTTTCAGGAAAAGAGCTAAACTGTGCATGGGTCTTGTCAACACCTGCTTTAGATTTACACTCATGGAACAGCTTTAGAGAATCTTGGATGAACAACTAATATCTGTGCAAGTCTTGTGTGGAATCGGTGTTTATAAGCATCCCTGCGCGAAACCCGAGAACTAAACTGAAAGTAGACATTAGGATCGTTGGGCTTGCAGTTCAAACGTGTGTCCGTGTCGCCGACAGAGACTGTATCTCATTGACATTTATCTGCCTTGTCTCTC
>OMKK01083605.1:0-12204 GCA_900302305.1 Polymixia japonica | reverse complement strand
GCTCAGTGCCAGAATGAAAGGAAATGAAGATAACTTCATGAAAATATGGCAGCCGCTGATCAACTACTTACCCCAGGATCTGAGCGGTATATTACAGAGAGGGAATACCACGGTGGAATGGAGGGTTCAGGATCTGAGCGGTATATTACAGAGAGGGAATACCAGGGTGGAATGGAGGGTTCAGGATCTGAGCGGTATATTACAGAGAGGAAATACCACGGTGGAATGGAGGGTTCAGGATCTGAGCGGTATATTACAGAGAGGGAATACCACGGTGGAATGGAGGGTTCAGGATCTGAGCGGTATATTACAGACAGGGAATACCACGGTGGAATGGAGGGTTACAAAATCCCTGTTAGAATTTCAGTGAGGTGGAAGTGTACGTGTCTGGAGAGTGCTGGTGTGTAAAAGTGACCGATATCAGCATAATTTTGTTTATCTGGAAAATACCCACGGTAAAGATAGGATGCTCCCAATACCCCCCCCCTGTTGAGTTGGTGTTTCGATGCTTTCTGACCCGTTTTCGTTGGTTTGGTTTGTCTGTTTTTATTTTTCCTGTATCGTGTTTTTTGGTGGTGTCTGTTTTCTTTTTTTTTTATACGGGTTATGACTCACAAGAAAACTATTTTACGTAAATGATGTAAAGTGACTATTGATGATGTAATCTGCGAAAAATAATAAAGTTTCATTATAAAAAAAAAAAAAGTTATTAACAAGACGGAGCTGTTATCTTTGAGTCGAACAGGCCTACTTAGAATTAATTAAAATAAAATAAAGACATAATGACTTTAATATGTACAGTGTCAGTTTAGGCTACAGTACCACCGTTGGCCACCATGTCAAATTGGCTTCAAGGCTGAGACCTGTCGCCTGGGGACTCTTTTTGCCCTGGTAAGTCGTGTTTTCGCAGACGGTTTTGGGCCCATCGGCTTTCCATATATATTTACGGTCTGTCAGACGTGACGTGTACTCAGCAGGCACAACACCGGAAGAAGTACGTTGACGTCAGTGTGGTGCAGCAGCTGATCAGGCCCTGAAGTGGAGGAATCGTCATCAGTGCTGCGCCAACATCAATCTATGCTTCTGAATATATCCCACTATACCACCAATTCAACTCAAGCCGCAAAATTAAGTCAACTTTACAACCTGCGTTGCGTTTGTTTCACGTTTTATGTTGTCGAGGTCTGAGGTTTGATTGATACATAACCAAGGCACCATATGCAATGCTAAACTGTCACCGCTTGCTGTAAACTGAAAGATTCATGAAACTGAACAAAACTGCTGGTGAAAATGGAGGACAGTCAGGGAATATTCTCCGGCCTGTACTTATCCAAACGATGAAGGTTTTGCTGAAGGCCAACCATTTTAACTTTTATATATTGAATCGAGTTGTTATTGGCAATTAGCTGGTGACAATTTTGAAACAACGCGTCGTTAAACCAACGACAACAGACAACAACTGACATCAGTCATCTGTTACAAACTCGTTAACCGCCTCAACGAGCTAAAAGATGTGGTTAAAATTGTTTTTCCTACTTCTGTATTTCTTAGTGTTGTTCATGCTAGCGCGGTTTTTCGAAGCAGTAGTTTGGTATGAGACTGGTCTGTTTGCTACTCAGTTGGTGGATCCAGTGACTCTGAGCTTTAAGAAATTGAAAACTATCCTGGAGTGCAGAGGTCTGGGCTACTCGGGGTTGGCGGAGAAGAAAGATGTCAGCGAGCTGGTGGAGAAATCTGGTAAGATCATTTAAAAACAAGTGTCATGTCTTCATGTTTTTCTCTTTCAACTCGTCCTTCTTTTTCGTTCTTTTTCTCGTAGGACTAAGGATGGATAGCATGGGTGGAGGGATGACGTTTTCTTAAATATATTTGTTACATGTATGATCCCATTTGTTACCTGGATTTTGGTAGAATGTATGTGGGAAATGACGCCGAAAGTTGTAGCATTTTTCGATACTGGGCACACTTTCAGGTCGATTTCAAGTTTCTTGGCTTCACGTTTTTCTCTTTCAACTCGTCCCTTTTCTTTCTTTTTTCTGAGATCAGTGATTGATGGGGGTTGGAGGGATGATATTTTCTGAAATACATTTGTTACATATATCCCATTTGTTACCTGGATGTTTGGTAGAATATGGCAAATGATTTAACACTTCCTGCCCACCGCCCCTCTGTCTGATTGGATTGGAACAAATCACTAACTATCAGAGGGTAGTCAGTGTCATACTTCACTTTTTTTTTTATAAGGTGGAAAACCTGTGTCAACTATACACTCAACTGTATTAATGAGTACCTGTAGATCAGTAACACACTTTATTGGTACCACAGAAGCACTGATAAAATATATATTTTTATATAAAATGGGTGTGCACTTATTTCGCTACAAATGTCAGTAATTATCAATTACATCTTTGTCGTAGCCGTAAGGTCAATCTCACGTTTGGTTGGAAAATGTGTATGCTCATTTCAAGGAACTATATAGTTGTGATGCACATGAAAAACTATTAGATCTACACAATATTGAAGAATTTCCACATGTTCTATGACAATGCATAAAAGACAAACAAAGTACCTTTTTGCAGTACCTCCTGCGACCATAACATCAACCTTGTGGCCAGAGATTGTTTTTCTTCTCAGACCAAATTTCGCTATGCTCCATTCTGTAGCTTGCATAAGCATATGTTTGGATGTGTCGTATGTAAATAGTCAATATTTTCATTTTGATTTATTTTTTAATTGATAATCAATTGGTGGCAGTGTCTGACTTAATCTACGATGTAATTTGTGCTGCTTTTGGTGGTGTGATAAAATTTCGTAACTCAGACATAGGAAGTGTCTTAGGATCATTCACATTGTAGATTCAGCTTCCTTTTTCACAATGGCTTGATAAATGAGGTCCACTTTGTGGTAGGATCAAATTTTCCAGCTAACTTCGACTAAGCTTTTGTTTTTGCAGGTTTGAGTTTAAAGGAATTCACCCAATAATGAAAATTTAGTTTGTGTGCTTGCCAAGTACACTATTATTATCTCACATATGTTTCTTATTATTATTATTTAGGTTCGACCTCGAGTCGCTACTCCTCCCACAGTTTTCACACTACATACACACAAATCTATGAAAATGTGCAGAATTTCCATCAGCACCACACAAACAAGCACAGATGATGAGGGGAAGCCTACAATAATTTTCTGTTTCAATTGAATTCTCATACATCTCGCCCGCCTCATTCTCATCTCTTACAATGTCTCACCTGCCTTTGCGTTCTCGCTGCCCATACTTGATAATTCGATTACTTTCTTCTTGCTCTGATATTCCTTGAGTTTGTTCTCAAGGAATACAAACCTTAGATGCTTGGTCATATTTTAAGGCATCATTCGCCTGGACTCCAAAGGATAAACTTGGCTTCTGTGAACATGCTTTCTCCATGGATCCATGTAATAAATACTTCTTATAATCACTGCTGAATTTGAACCTGCGTGAACAACTTTTTCTGACTGAACTGAAGTTAACTTCAGTTAATAGAACTTGTCTAAAGGAACCACTCACTAAATTGGAGTGCTCTGTCAATATTAGTTGCGGATCCTTCTGACAAGTTCCAAATCCAGACATTTCTCTCTGTTTTGATTGGATCAGTGTAACAGTTAGCCGTACCCCAATAGCTTTGAATATGACGTTATATGATAATGAAATAGCCCAGGTAAGTGGCTAGGCGGACGTCTGAAACAAAAGTAACCGTACCGTTTGACGTTATCAAACGAATGTCTCTAGTCCTAACAAATAACCCTGCAGGCTAACAACATTGTATTAATGTAATTACGACATTATTATGTTATATGTTAGCTAACGTTAACTTACCAGTCAGATGCATCCACATTTACACGATTGTTTACAGTTGCCTGTTTTCTTCTTCCTCGTCCTCTTCCTCAGAACCGGACTGGTTAAAACATATATGGCTGGATTTCATCAATATTTCCCCTCACTGCCATTTTCCTAACTACTGGCAACCTAGCCAGCTAGCTACTAGTAACAAATATAAGTTTTCTAAGAGATAACAAGCTAGCACCGATTGAAAACAACGACTATAACACGGGGGGTGGGGAGCGTGTGCTACGAGGGGGAGTGACTGGGACAGGTGGGCGGTGCTAAGGTCCAAACCTGTATTTTTAATGAGCTGTTGAATGTGTTCATAGAAAGACAGAATTTTAACACTTAATGTACACTTTTTTGAAAAACAATCTTTCCATATATATAATAATAATACCCAATAATCATGATACAGGAGGAATTAGGCCTGTGGCACCAGGTCTTTAAGATAATAAATAATAGTAGTGCGCTTGGCAAGCGAAATAATCAGAGCTATTCCAATAGCATTCCAGCACTTTGTGCTTGGACCCCTAATAATAAGAAACATATATGTGATTTAACAGTAGTGTGCTTGGCAAGTAGTGTGCTTATTTAGGCTGGAAAAGGAGAATGACTGACTGTTTTTCTCCCTACAGGTGAGTTGATGCAGGGGGAACTGTACTCGGCCATTAAGAGAGAGGAAGAGCAGAGAGAGGGAGGAGACACCAGCAGCACCTCCTTTAGTGGAGAAATGCACTTCTATGAGCTAGTGGAGGACACCAAAGATGGGATATGGCTGGTTCAGGTAAAAACAAAACAAAAAAACATATGTAAAGATGTGTATATATAAAACCATTATGTACCCTTTTTGAGTTGATTTGAAACATGTCTCTAAACTAAGGGATATTCTCTCAAAACAATTATATGGCTCATATTTTGCTCATTTCCAGCTCTTTATGCTCATCCTGGGACTCTGCTAGAGTAGCTTTTTATGATTCATAGTTTAAAAAAAATCCTTATTTATCGTAAACTGGGCCTTTATGCAGCTCCTTTGTTCAGCCTCTGTCTGAAACAAGCCGTATTAGCTCCTGTCTCTTTAAGGCCCCCCCTCCCTAAAAGCCCATTTTCTTCTGATTGGCCAACATCCTCTTGCTGGTGTGGAAAGTGAAAGTGAAACTGCAAACCTACTAAGTAACAGGCTCTGAGGGTTAAGGCGGGAGGCTTTCTCAGGTATACTAATTAGGGGAGCTCACATTAGAATCAGTAGGCAAGAGAACAAGGACCGACACCGATGCTAAATTACTATCTGGGGTGCAGGAAGACCTTATAACATCTTTATTTCTGTAGCTACTGCCACTATGCAGGAGGTAGCACCATGGGGGTCCTGTCTCCCCTCAATCAATCGGGTCAAAGTGTGAATTTCCGTTGGATGACATGACTTCTGATCTTCAAAGGGTGCTCAATACAGCTGTTCTTAACAAGTTAAAAAAAATTGAAACGTAATTGACCTGAGATTTCCGACTAAAATGTAGTATGGCTATATAATCAATGCACACAATTATTTAACAAATATCAGATACATAATGATTAACAAATATGAAATATAAAAGAAAAGGAAAATAATATTAAAAGAATACTATATTTACTTCCACCCCTATAATCAACAGATTACACATGGTATCACGGCTATGCAGAACGGAAAAGCCCCAGGACCGGACGGGTTCCCCATAGAGTTTTATAAACTATTCTCTGTAAAACTGATTTAGCAGTCACTTGACCGTCTATACAACAGACAGGGACGTTGGTGCTGACGTGCGATGGCCTCTAGATGGCGCTTCTTGCACACGGGACACTATAGTGACATTCTTGATGAGAGCTACAGGGGAGGAGTGAGGAGGAGCTCCTCTTGATCAGATATGACTTGTAATATGTTGCATTAGACCAGGGGCGTCAAACTCAAGAATCGAATCTGGCCTGCCACGTCTTTTTATGTGGCCCGCGAGAGCTTAAAAGGCTATGACTGTTTTGAAATAAAAGTCTATAACAATATTATAAGGAGTAGTTACATTTATACAGTCTTACAGTTACAACCGGCCCTTTGAGGTCAACCATAATCCTGCATTAGATCATGTTGTAAAGGTATTCTTGAAGTAAAAATAGTGTGTGCGTCCATCCATGGTGTGATTCAACACTAATAAAGCTGTGGTTTTCCTACAATCCTTATGCGGCGACACAATAAACCATGTATCGGAGCAGTCTCGCTCAATCCGTGTGCCAAATCGCCATTATTCGTTTATTGTTATTCGCTAGAATAAATCACAATCCGTCACCATAACTGACAGGGTTGGAAAAAACAGTTGTGATATTGTTTACTGTCGTTTGTGTGTCGTAAACTTGACATCTGCAAAACGTGTAAGCGACTTCCCCATGGAAAATGTAGTGAACAGCCACCCATGCAGGCCTACTGCATTGAATGTTCAGGGCACTAGTACTTTAAGCGACTTTGAGTACTATGAAAAGCGCTATAAAAATGTGATGTATTATTATTATTAGTACTGCCAAACAGTGTGAAAGACTGGAATTATCAACATGTTTTTAACAAAATCCAAGCAATGGGGGAAGCAGTGTGTGTGTGTGTATTTCCTATCAGTCCTGCTCAGTCCGTTCGCCAAATCGCCATGCTTCGTTTGTCTGTTTTAGGCAATTTCTTTGGCTTCAAATGTAAAATATGGTCATATCAAAAGAAACCGCAATGTGATGTGATTTCTAAAATTAATGGAATTATTTCCCGGTTTCCCTTCTCTTGTCCACATTCAGTTTGTTGGCCAAATCGCCAATATTCGTTTACTTGTTATTCTCAGTCTGCACTGATGTTAATTCCCAATCCGTCAACGGACAGGGTTGGAAAAGTCTATTTTTATCCGTTATTATATTGTTTTCATGTTTACCAATGTTATATCATTTGCGTTGTACTTGGTGGTGTATGTCGGTATTACAGCTCTTGTATTTTCTCTTGTATCGGCCTATTCATAATGAAAATTATTAGATTTAATTATGACATGAATTAGCCCACTCACTCCATACAAAATAGCATAAAATAGACAAATGAATCATGGCGATTTGGCAAATGGACTGAGCGGGAACATTGAAAGGAAGGACCTGACAGGAGGCTGGCTGTTATTTCATAGTAATAGGAGCAAAATAGCTTCTAACTTCGTTTCTAAAGGTGATTTTGACATTCTAAAATGACTGGTGTGTACAAAACACATATTTACACATATTTGAAATCAAAAGTTGTGGTATGACCCACCCCTAGATATGTGAAATTGTGGCCAAAAGTCTTGTCGCTAGAGGGCAGATCTCTTCATAACATCAGGATCATGTCCAACATATGTTTGATTTTCTGTTTATACCTTTCTCTCATAATATCATCTAAACTTGCACAGTACAGACTTTCCTCCATCTAGTTCATTCTGCTTTTCACTTCCTGCCCTCCATCTGAATTTCGGAATCATGTGACTGCAAACAACCTATAGTGTAACTACATCACACAGTGAGTCAGTCAGTCACAGACATTTGTGTTTATAGGGCTGGCCCCACTGTTGTGGTCCAGCCAAAAAAGTAAAAGAAATCTGACCTGATCTGTCTATACATGGCCAAATAAATAATAGTTAAAAAAGCAAAAATCTAGGTGTTTAAACTGGGTTATGCTTGTACCAATTCTGACTTTACTCTGATTAAGATAACCAGACTAAGGGGTTTACATGATAATTGCAATATGCCTTGACCAGGTTATGGTTTATATTATTAGTGTGCATGTAGGTGTAGACAATACATTACTGATGGGACAGTTTACTATAACTTTTCTATTAGTCTGACAGCCAAAGATAAAAGAAGAGCATAAATATAAATGTTCTTTTCTAATAGTGTAACTCTGCTGCTGCAGTACTCTCCCTCTATGTAGTAAAACTAACTGTATGCTTCAGTAATCAACAAGGAATTTTGCTTAGTCATTATTACTTTCCATTTCAAAGTTGCTGAAATATTCTGACTGTTATTATATTCTGAGCCATGAACCAACTGTCCTATACTGCTGGATCGGCTCCTCTCTCTGTCCTATCTGATGGTCTCTTTCTTTAGGTGATAGCCCAGGACCGGGAGGCATTGCTCAGTAAGTCTAACTGGGGGAAGGTGGTCCAGAAGGTATCCCAGTTTGGGATAAGGACTGGGACCTTCAACTGCTCCAACGACTACAGGTGTGAATGAGACAAGAATTATGTCTCTCCTTTCCTCTTTTCTTCCTCTTTCACGGCGTGAAACGTGAGGATCATCTATCATGAATTGAGCTGTTGCATTATATTACATCACATCTTCACACATTTTAAAAGACGGCATTAAATTGTTGAACAAACACTTTCATCATAGTTCTGTCCTTTACTTCGGCTACGCAGGATCATGACATGTTTGTTAGGGTCTTCAATCTGAAGTAACTTACAGTACAGTCAGTGTATTTTGCACGAGTGCCACTTTGATTCATCCATTTCTTCTACACAGTATTGTTCTGCTGTATCACTGCAACTAACCTATTACATTTGATAGAGCAATTGATCTGGCGATCTACAGTTTCACATACGGTGTACGATATAATCTTTCACTGATGGTGTAATTTTACATTTGCCACACTGCGTTACCCCAAGAAATGTGCTTTAATTATGTACCTACTTATTATGTAGCTTATTATTACTTTTTCTAAATTACTAAATTACAATAATCTTATAGTATCTAATATAGTAGGCTGATGAATTGTAAACGTTTGTAATTTTACCCAATTTTCCTGTTAACAATGACCCCATTTACACCTGATATTAAAATGCGATCTATATCTGGATATCTTATATGATCTGAGTGTGTTTGCATTGAAATAGGATCTCAGCTAGGTGTAAATGCAATCTGTACAGTGCATTAGTGATGCAGTATTCACCCACAGGGTAAAATATGTCATTAGAGAATCACTGCTTATTGTAACTTATTCCTTAAATATGAAGGAGGTCTAGGGCCTCAACGGATGCGCTGGACAGAGCAGGCGAACACTATGGCTGTGTGACTGCGGTTAGACAATCACGAGGCAGAGCTTCAGGTTTAGGTGTCTTTAATTGAAGAAGTGTGGTTCTGCGAAACACAATATGATAATAAATATGTATTAATTACTAAATGAAAACAAGCATGAACTAAAGTTACATGCAAGGCATATAATGAAAAACACACATGAAACAAATGTTATATGCAAGGCATCAAAATAAATGCTTTCAAGTTAGTTAAATAAATCCTTCACATCATAAATCTGACTGTCAACAAAGGAGAATTCAAACAATATAAAATGAGGAGCACATGTCTAGCCTAGCTAGTACATGCAAGATAACTTAGTGTAACTAATTCAATGTTACAAAACTCCGGCAGATACAAATAAACATCTACATTAAGCTTCGGTAAATTAACAAAGCAGTTTAAACATAAGTAGTCACATTCATCAGGTACACACACTTTTCCCAACAGGAGAAATTCCCCCAGCTCTACACAGCTCCCCAGCAGACAGAAAGAACAACTTCTAGCTCCAGAACATTCTACACCTCTTAAAGGGCCGGTAACAGAAACAAAACTGAAACTATAAGGAACTGAATCTCTAGGGCTTTCCTACATTAAAGGATGATCTTCTACCATCAGCATTCAACCCTTTGCCTTCTCCACTGTGAACCATTCACTTTACTAGCATTCACAGCCACTGCAAACACGATTGCTGCAAAATGACTTGCTGTTGTTTGTTTTGCCTCCTGCTAGAGAGTCTTCAGAGGACAAAATACAAGCTATGCAGTAACCTCACCTTTCCATACCCTACACCTGCAATGTTTGTTTTTGTTGACAATAGACAGACTTGCAAGAAAGTCTGGAAGAAATGTTGTCTGACCACAACGTGGAGAGAATTCAGCCAAAAACTAATATAAATACCAGGTGTAAATACAAAAGGTGTGCTGGAATTGCTTATCATCCATATAGCATATCCAGATAAAGATTGCATTTTATTGTTATACAGTTTCCTCTTTATTTACTAACGGATGTACGCACTTCAACTTACAGTCCTTAAATAATGACATTTTAAAACAACATTCATCAGTAAATATGGGCTTGTATGGTTTGTCTGAAGGCTTCTCTGTATATTATTGTCACATAATGGTTTGCACTGTATTAATTAATCTATTATCTTATCTGCCATATGGTAAATTTGCCTTGGTATTCTCCCATATACAATACGTTTAAGGAGTGTATGCAGTTCATACAATATAATGATGATATGAAATGGTAACAGCAAGAGAATTATGTTTAAAAAACCAATTGTGTAAATGTGGGTTGTTTTCACTGGTGCCGATGGATCAGGATACTGGCCGTAACGACTGTACCATTGAGTTATTTTTGGGCAAGCAGAGTTGTGTATATAAATATAAATGTATATTATTATGATGGATACTTTGTTTTATCAGCGTCCAAAGCAATACTATAATATAAATAAATATTGTTGTGTTGTGTTGGAGGTCCTGTGATAAGTGTAGCTGGCAGGTTTCCGCTCTCATAATGTCCTCCTGTCAGGCTTTAACCTTAAAAAAGAGTGTCATGTTGAAAGGATAATGGTTATCAGTAACATTGACTTAGTAATTTGTTCTAATTCTACCAGGTCCTGTGCCAAGCGTGGTTGGCTGCGTTCTACCCTCATCATGTCTGTGCCTCAGACTTCAGCCTCCAAGGGCAAAGTCATGCTTAAAGAGTATGATGGCCGACGCATCGAAACTGAACACATCTTCCGCTGGATGACTTCACACGTGGCTCAGCGAATCAAAACACTGCATCAATCAAATCAGTTAGCAGAGGAGTGGTGCTATGATCCTGCCCACCCAGTGAAGATGTTTCTATTCGCCCATTTGTCCCAGCCTCCAGCCTTCTTCTCCTCATTGTCTGTCAAATTCACAGGGCGAATTGAGTTCATCTTTGTGGACGTGCGTCAGTGGGACAACCACAGCAGCCTACCAGAGATTGGTGTGACACAGAGCCCTGCCTACATCCTTAAGATGCCTGAGGGGATTTATCGATATGGCAATAGGTAACAATATAAATATTTAATAGAATGTGGCTATTAATTATGAACTAAAGAAGAACACATTAAATTCTTAATAAACTCTACTTAATAAAAGTTTAAAAAAATAATGGAAATGGATACTTTGCTAGTGCCAGCATTGATCATTGAACAGCTATTTTGCTTGTGTCGTAAATTTGGCCATCTTCCTGTTTGCACAAGTTTGTGTCTATTCCAGCCATATTGTGTCAGATCGCACAATAGTGTGTGGGTTATATCAATTGCCTGGAAACTTCAATTCAGGCAGCCAGCACAAGAACACTTCAAATCAAGTTAAATCCTATGTTGGTGAACTATCGTATTGAGTGTACTCACCTAGAAGGAGAGCAATAACATGTCTTTGTGTAAAGGAGAGAGTTCAGGGGAATTTAAAGTCAGGTGGGGGTTCTTGGATGTTCTTGGATGTTCAAGATACTGATGCAGCAGATTTTTAATATGCTCTGTTATTTTGAATAAAGGAAACAAAATAACTGTTTGGCTGTCTCTGCCAATTAAGTAGGAAGAATGTGAAACTACAATATTGATGTCAACTATTGTAACTCCAAGTTGCTTGCTCATCGAATATTAACCTCTCTAAGGGTTCTAATGTTAGAAATAGATAGAAATATTTGCAAGGCTTTGTTACATATGCCCACTGAAGTGATTGTTCAAGCTAATTCGTAACTAGCTAATGCTTCACATCTTTAAAATGACCAGTACTGGTAGCGCACCTTTACATCTTCAGAGTGTCTTTTGTTCACAGTATCTCACTAATTGGTAATAATGTTTTTGACAAGCATAAAAAGCTTCGAGCTAAAAATCTTATTTTAATGCTGTCAAAAAGATAACTTGTCAGGAACATCTATCTGTAAATGTGACACTGCTGCCAGCCGGGATGATGACCACATTCTGCTGGAAAAATATCAAATTTCAATTATATATATATAATATCCTCTTATCTCTTGTAATCTCCTGCCATCTGTTTTGCTTTCCTCATCTGTTCTGTCCTCTTTCATCATATCCTTCTCATCCATTTCTTTGCCCCTTCTGTTCTGTTCTTTCCTCTTTTTCTATCCTGTCATATTTTCTCCCCTCCTCTCTTTTCCTCTTCTCTCTCCTCTCCTCTCTCTTCCTCTTATTCTCTCTCCTCTCCTCTCCTCTCCTCTCCTCTCCTCTCCTCTCCTCTCTCTTCCTCTTATTCTCT
>OMKK01083589.1:0-36127 GCA_900302305.1 Polymixia japonica | reverse complement strand
TTTTACAATTGCTTTAAATCTGCATTTGACATGGCTATCTGAGCCACTGCACTGTTGAGGTAGTGTTAAAGTGTGTGTGTGTGTGTGTGTGCGTGTGTGTGTGCGTGTGCGTGTGTGTGTGCGTGTGTGTGCGTGTGTGTGTGTATGTATGTATGTATGTGTGTTACTCTCTCAGTTCTCTCTGTCATGCTCTCTTCTATATCTGGCAAACCCTTAAGAGATGCCAGGGGGACACACAATGTGGAAGCATCCTGGCAGTGCCCTGCTGTCTTCCTGCTTGTTAGCAGCTGGTCAAAGTAAATTCATATTCCTTTGCACTCAGTGCTAAGACAGTCTGAGGGACAAACACGTAGAAATCAGATGAGGATTTCAAATATTTCTTGGGTTTATTGTTGAAAATATGGCTCTCTTACGGATACTTATTAAATTCACCATGGGCCTACACAACACAGCTAATGTGTAAGTAATAGACGTACTGTCTTCACTAATTGTTCACAAGCTCTTGCCGCTCTTAATTAAATTGATCTTTGAGATAATTGCATGCCGTAGAGAACATTTTAAAAAATGCGGAAAAGAAGGTCAATATTGTGAATACTCTTAGGAATAATTTAATACATTTTATTTGATTGGAATCGTAAGATCTAAATGACTATTGCTCTGTTTTATATTGAATGTTTTAAATGTTTTAAATTGAATGACTCCCACAAAGGAGCCACTCATAAAAATAGCTAAATAGATGGGGTTTTTTGTCAACATGTTCATGGTTATCTGCTAGTTGCTCATATTCACACTTATATTTTCTTTATTTACAATTGTATGTTTGCAGTTAAAAGATTATTTTATCATTCATATAAATAATTTAGCAATGTAGTTTCATGAATGGAAAAAAGCCACATATTGATATAGTTAAAGACATGTAATGACATATGTCCTAATGTCTGTCTTGTTGTAATTACATTATGAGCTTAGATAGAACATGTTTCATTAGTATAATAAGTAAAATGGGTATACTGTACCCCAAGTTCCCAAGTTATGATGAAGCATATTGCAAGATTAATATGTAATAAGATCTGTATTCAGCATTTTAGCTGTATGCACCTAATTGTTACACCATGTTATTTAACAGGCAAAAAATGAGGAGTGACTTAGTGTCGTTGTTCAGAGTGATGAAACATTGAAATCATTGCCATTGAATCAAACTATGCTAATTGAACTAGTAAAAAAAACGTAATCTCAATTATTATGAAGTAATCTGACAACATATTGGGTTGTATAGCCTTTAGCCCTGAATGTAGGATGAAGAAAAATTTGCAGACTCTGTGTAAGTACACCGTGTACAGTAATGAGTCTGATTTACATAAAGGCATTCTGTTTATAGCTCAGTGTTTGCTGATGATGTTTCTCTGCCCCTCCTAACAGATGGCCTCCCTGCAGCAGCAGCAGAACTCTTTGATGAGAAAAGTAAAGAGGACTCTCCCCAGCCCCCCTCCCGAGGAGACTCCTCTCCCCATTGTTACACCAGCACAAATGTATAGTTCTCCTGGTATGCCCCAGAGGGTCCTGCCCAGACCTGCCCAGGGAGTCACCAAGGCAGGCCTGCTGAGCGAGCTGAAGGCCGTGGAACAAGAGTCTTCCAAACTGCGTAAGCAGCAGGCTGAGCTGGAGGAGGAGGAGAAGGAGATTGATGCCAAGCTGCGCTACTTGGAGCTAGGCATCACCCAACGTAAGGAGACAATGGTGAAGGAGAGGGAGAGGAGAGAGCTGGCTTACCTGCGCTGTATGGGTGACGCCCGGGACTACATGTCAGACAGCGAGCTCAACAACCTCAGGATGGCAGCTGCGACGGGGACCTTTGATGCTAACGGTCTACTGACGAGGCCGAACACTGCACCGCTCAGTCAGTTTGCTAATGACCTCAATGCAACTTCCCAATATCCCTCAACCTCTTCTTATATGTCCTATCCGTACCCTCAAAGCCAACCAGCAACACAGCAGCCAGGCTCTGCTTATCAACAGATAGGTTTCCAACCTCCTCAGTACCCTTCATCCTCTGCACCCCAGCCAGGAACCTTCCAACCTCATCCCCCTCCCGGCCCTGGCTATCAGAACCAGGGAACCTACTCCTCCCATATGTATGGTCAGACCTCCTATCAGACAGACCTTGGCATGCAGCAACATGGTCACCAGGGCTTCCAGCCTCCTGGTCAACCTATGCCAGGTCAGAGCCTGCCATACCCCAGCCACAGCCCATATCAGCCTGGCCTCTCTTTCCAGCCCCAGGCAGAGATCCTCACAGTCCACCAAAGGCCAAGGCAGACCTCTCTGGCTGACCTTGAGCAAAAACTACCCACCAACTATGAGGTCATCAGCAACCCTGCGGTGTCAGTCGCCACATCAGCTCCAGATAGTAGCTTTGGCACAGTCTACAGTAATACCTATGGGCAGTACCGCCCCCCTGAGCCTGGCCTTAGTCACTCTGTGGAGAGCCCCACCTCTGCCTATGCTGCAGATGGCCTCTACACTTCCAACCTGGAGCAGAACATCCCTAGGAATTACGTCATGATCGATGACATCAGTGAGTTGACAAAAGAGAACCAACCCACTGATGCTCTAGGTCATCCTGTTGGAGGGCGTTACGGCAGTGAGAATGGTCCTGCTCGTGGGAGTGGCTATGGAAGGCCTGAAGATGAGCCTGTGGATGCTTATGGCAGGCCTACAGGCCAGTCGGGCTACCAGGGCGGTGTGGACAGCCGCACCAGCACGACAGTGAGCGGGGGATCTTCCTACTACTACGATGATTATAAACACTCCACGACACGCAGCGGCTCTGGTACCCAGAAACTCTCGTCAAAGAATTTGGCTCCTGCAGTTGTCTCATCTAAACGTAGCAAGCACAGGAAACAGGGAATGGAGCAGAAGATTTCTAAGTTCTCCCCCATTGAGGAAGCACGGGATGTGGAGTCTGATCTAGCGTCTTACACCATGACAACATCAACAGGGGGAAGCTGCACAGTTGTGTCCAGGTCCAAGAAGCTTCAGGATGACGTCACGTATGGGTTGAAGAAGAACGTGTACGACCAGCAGAAGTATTACGGCACCAGTCGAGAGGGCCTTGAGGAGGAAGACCGCATGTACGGCTCTGGGAGGTCCAGGTCTACTGGCTACGGAATGGATAAAATCTCCTCTCGGGATGCCACGGGCTACAGGAGCAAATCCTACGAGAGGGATGCAATGGAGAGATCCCAGAGAAGCAGCCGAAGCGGAAGGCCTCCCATGCGCAGCCAGAATTCAGAGGAGGAGAGCCCACTCAGTCCTGTGGGGAAGCCTGTGGGCATGGGAAGAGGCTCTGGTATATCTGATGCCCACGACGTGAGAAACCAGTATGGCTCCAGCCATTCCCTGCCAGATGTGCAGGATCACCACATGAAAGACCTGCCTAGAAGTCATGTCTACAAACCAGACGACCCGTACCTCGTAGATGACATGCACTGTGCGGTTTCTGACAGCGAAGGTAACTGGTGCTGAATAATTACTGCATGGCGGTTACATTCCCCCTTCTCACATACCTGCCGGAAGGAGACTGCATGCCAGTTGCTGAATATTGAGAGCAACGTAAATACTACTTTTGCAAGAATACTTGAATTCTCCCCAATACCTGAAGCCAAATATGCCTGTTTTATATTTTTATTTTGCATGCATAGGTGATGTCTTGTGATTTGACAGATTTGTTTCTTTTCTTTTTGTGGACTGCATGGCTTTTTTTTTTTTTGTCACATTGCATGGGTGTGGGGCATGTTTTTCTTCAGTTATATAGCATGGCTTCAGTCTGCATGCTACTCCTCCGTCTGCATTTTACAAAGCAAAGCAATTGACTTATAGTTTTTGTTTTGGTTTCAAAAAAGCCTATCATTTGGGCCAAGAGGAGACTGATTGGTTTGAGAAGCCGCGGGAGGCCCGTTCTGATCGCTCAAGACACCACGGAGGTGGCGGTCACTCATCTTCTGGTAGGCGTAGTAATGTGAAGCACACCTACCATGATTACGATGAGCCCCCGGAGGAAGACTGGCCACAGGACGAATACAACCAACAACGTCACCCCTCCTCCACGACGTCACGCGAACACCGGCACCACGGCAACAGCTCTGGGAGGCATGGCTCTTCCCGCCATTCCTCAGAGGATCCCAGGACTTCCCGCTCCTCCAGGACGCACCCCAAGGACCCGTCTGCCCGCGGTGATGGTAGAAGCTCTTCCTCTACGCAGAGGAGGGGCGGGGCTCCAGACTCCCGGTCCGCCCAAGGCAACCACCGGGACTCCGGCGAGTTCTCCCGTGACCCAGCTTCTGGCCACCACCACAGCACCGGGGGACGGAGCCAGAGGCCGCAGGGAGAGCGCACATCCTCAAGGAGACAGGACCCATCCGCAGGGCCTAAGCAGCAGCAGCAGCAGCAGCAGCCGCCTCAAGGCCAAGCCGGGCAGCAGCGGTCAGGAGGCCAGACCCAGTCCGGGAGACAGGCCGGCTCTGAGACACTCGACGGAGCCCAGCAAGCACAGCAGCAGCAGCATCAGCAGCAGCAGCAGCAGCAGCAGCATCAGCAGCAGCAGCATCAGCAGCAGCAGCAGCGTACACAACAGCAGCAGCAACCACTGCAGCAAGGCCAGCCCCCTCAAACCAATGTTGGTGGAGCACAGCCCACTCCAGCCCCTACAGGGGCAGGGGCAGGGCCAGGGCCAGCCCAGCAGCAGTCTAAACCTGGCCAGGCCCCACCACAAGGACGCCTGCCAGCAGCGGGACCTACGGCAGGGCAGCCAGCACCCACAGCGGTTAGTAGGATACACCTCAGACCTGCTTTAGTTTTCCTGTATACAAGATGTTTATATTTTTCATCTAAAAGGGGTGTGTTACTAAAATGGTGTACACGTAGGATTTCATTGTCAATATATTGCTGTGAAGTTGACATAGCACTTAGCTGTTAATATTACAAGTTGCAACCTCAGTGATTTGCTTTATGCTTTCATTTGATCCACTGTGAGAATTCTGGGACTCCCTTCCAGTAGATGATAGATTTATAAGCGTCACACTGAAAGCAGGGGAGGGGAAATAAAGAATTAAACAGGGAAAAAAGGAACCGTGGAATCTGGTACGGATAACTGTTATCACAATATATTTGACAAAGATATTTTATATACTTTATCAATCCCCCAAGATGGAAATTCTCTTTTCAGGGTCAGCTGGGGAAACCCGCACGAACACGGAGAGAAAAATCCTGCCTAGTTTACCTTTCAGAAGACATCCAAAATAAAGTGTGGAAAGGAAATAAAAAGCTTGCACATTTCTAATTTTGTCTCTGCTTGATGAACGACAGGCGAAAACGGATACTACACCTGCAGCAGGTGCGGCGGGAGTGAAGCCCACAGCGGCGGCTCCAGCAGCTCAACCCACCAAAATAGCAACACCCCCTCTAACAGGCATCGGTAAGACTCGCTCCCAATCACGGCACTAAACCTACATAGCATAACACAAACTAACCCAGACATACCGTTGAATGAAACGTAGATCCCTTCAAATGTGACGCTCATGTTGTTTCTCCTACGCAGGCGCCAAGGCGGCCCCTGTCGGTATAGGCAGTAAACCTGCAGGTATAGGCAGCGCTGCAGCAGGACAGGCACCCGCTGAAGGCGAAAACGTCCTCAGCAAAATCTTGCCAGGAGGGGCGGCAGAGCAGGCGGGGAAGCTGGGAGACGGTAAGGTCACGGGTTTTAGTATGTAGTAGACTCCAAGGACGGACGAGTTCCACCTTAGTTATGGCCACTTATCATTTGCCCCAAAAAAATGTAGAATTTAAAAAGTTAGACATCCCTGTAATTGTTAACTGTTTGCACTGGGTTCTGTTCTTACGTTACCGACCTTCCTTTTATTTTTCTCACAGCTTTGTCTGGCCTCGGAAAGAAGTTCACTTCGTTTTGGTAAAGTGAAGAGAGGAGGGTAAGCGAGCCAAATCTGTTGCCGGCTGTCAACGGCGTTAGCAAATCAGAATATGTAGCTTTTCCTATCTTGAGTGATTCCTCTGCTCCTAAGCAGGGGTGAAAACAGAAGACAGGGGGGGGCACTACATTGTAAACTACTGTTAGGGAAAATGACAATGCATCTGCCTATCATTCCCCTTGATTTTGAATGGACCGTCTTTGTTTTTCAGGGCATGAGGAGGGGAACTGTGGCTTTGTACTGGAAAAACCTATGAAACTGTTAGCAGCATTTAATACATTTCACCATCACAGAAGAAATGGAGGAAGGAGGAAAGGAGGAAAGGAGTGATCCTGAGTGCATCAGTGAGCATCTCATTAACTCTCTGCTATCCCATGAGAAATGAACATATTTTTGCACATTTTTAGGTATTTTCGGCCATGTTCGGTCATCAAAAAATGGGCATCTTTCTTCCAAGACAGAGCAAAGTGAAAACCATGTTATATTAGAAAATAATCTTTTTTTAAAAATAAACGTTGTGGCACGTTATGTAAAAAAAAAACCTTCAATCATCCATAAAATGGTTGATGATATTTTCAATTTTACGACCTGCTACCTACTACAGTGACTCCAAGATGTTGAGTGTGCCGTGGCACTTTGATGGATTAAAGGGCTAAGTGTTGTATCAGCTGGATATTTGCATAGATTAACATAGCCCATGTCTGCATAATGTGAAGACCTGAGTGAAGTGATGACTCATTAAATGTAGTGATCGTATAAGCAGACTGACCCGTCTGTCTTCTGCTCTCTCACCCTAAATTAACAAACAGAAGTGGAATCAAAGGATGCCTCGTCAGCGCTGAACTCCCCAGACATGAGCAAACGACTGAGGAGAATTAAGAATGGGTGAATGCTTATGGCAGTGTGGCACTTGAAGACATGAGCAGAAGACTGAGGAGGCCTTTAAGTGCGAACGAACGCCTCGTTGGAGGAACTCGAGTCCCAGACTGATTGAAGAGAGACTTCTGCCGCTTTGTTTGACCGACAGTCAGTAAGGACCATAGTCGTTCCTCTGTGAGTGTATGTCTGCAGGTGTGTGTATGTTTGTGTGTGGATGGCTGGCTGGCTGTCTTGCTGGCTGGCGGGGGTCAGTGGGTTTGTGCAGCGTTGTCATTTAATTGGTTCTCTGCTGTGTCAGGCCAGGTATTTAAAGTCACTGTATTTGTGTTCCTACTGGTGGATAGATGAGAGGGCAAAGATTACAGCAGGATAGGTCAGTACTGGTAAGGTTTGCCCTCTCTCTCACTCCACACACTCCCATTTAACTGGGTCAAGCATATTGGGCTATAATTAACCAGAGAAGGCTAACTTTCAACTTTAAGGTCACTTTAAAGTT
This sequence comes from Polymixia japonica, assembly GCA_900302305.1. Taxonomy (NCBI): domain Eukaryota; kingdom Metazoa; phylum Chordata; class Actinopteri; order Polymixiiformes; family Polymixiidae; genus Polymixia; species Polymixia japonica. Next base: position 28,768 of record OMKK01083589.1, on the reverse strand, counting down.
ACCCAGACACACACAGAAACATGACTCACAATAAGCATTACTTGGTAGAATCAACTAACTCTGCGCGTACTGCAGAAGAATGAATGAAATTGATCTCGGTAAACTTAATTCATCTCCCGTCGAAACGCGCACGGGCTGCAACGAGACGGCGGCGTCTTTTTGACACTGAGGTCCTTGCTTGTGTCTGTCATTCACCCTGTCGCGCAACTTGCGCTGACCCTCGGTATAATATCACTGACCGTGCCCGGTTGTCCACCGTGTCTGTGGTGGCTATGAGGATTCAGTGGGGGAATCTAGAGATAAACCCTGCTCAGTGCCTGTTTGAGCAGCAGGCAAGCCTGCTCAACCCTGCGGATTACCACCAATCCCAGCAAGGCTGTGATTGGCTGGGGCGTCCTGTGAAGTAAGTGAGGAGGTGCTCGGTACAGCCGTGACATAGTAGAAGGGTTTGGCTTGATCTGTGTCAGAGCTTGACATGGGGTGGTCATGGCGACTGGCAAGGCGCTCGGAGGCATAGAATGCGGTTACCTGCAAAATTAGACCGTTAGACTGTTATGGCATGCGAGTGTTGTAGAACCCCACCCAACACACACACACACACACACACCAAGGAGAAGGCATACTGCTGTATAAGAAATAACGAATGACAGAGGGAATAAAAAGAAGGGCTGTTTATGGTGACATACAGTTAATGCTTGTGTCTGTTCCCGTGGTTGCATCGTCTGAGACTCTCGTGTGCCCTCTTGAGTTTGAAATAGGCACTGCAACACAAAGTATATCATTATCCTCTGTGTGAACTTTGTAAGAGCTGAATTTGATTTTGTGCTTTAACAAATCTAAGTTGTTCTTGCTGACATTTATACCGTATTGTTTTTCAGATGGACCGAATAAGTTCATTAATGAGGATGTGGCCGACAGAGAGAGAGAGAGAGAGGGAAGGGGGGGTAGCGGATGTAAGCACTACTTCCACCCCACTTCCAAACCATACTGGGATCTCTGTGACACCTCAGGCTATACTCAGCTCCAGCTCCTTATTAAAGGGCCCACTTACTAAGGCTTCACCTGGGTATCATGGGAGAAATTGTACCCTGTAACACAATTCTCTGGTTTCAAGGCGAATCCCCGAGAGCGATCAAAGGGGGAATCTGCGAAGGCGTTCTCTACAGGGACTCCAACGGAAAGCCAGCCATGTCTGAGGATTTCACATCTGGCCGGGATATTTGATTCCGCGTCGATGTATTCAGAGCCATGTCATTCTAAAACGCAAAAGAAAAGATAGAAGTTGATTAATTTTTCATAGGTTTTCCTCGTACCAAAGAGACCCGCTGCAGCCCACGACGACACCGCGCGCTTGGAGGAGACGAGGCGTACCACAGCAATGACAAAACAAACTGACCCCACTATAATCCTTGAATGCTTGGTTTCTATGATCTCTACATTCCAGTATAGGGAATTTGACCCCTTTCTTTGAATGTGTTTTTATTTCTCCTCGTTTTTTGTTTGTTTCGGTGTCTATAGGAGGCATCGCTTAAACGTGGACATGAAAATGCACGCACAAAGGTTTAAAAAAAAAAAACGGAAAAAAAAACGAAGCCCATATCAATGTTGTTGTTTTTTTTTTCACACCACCTACGAGAGGCCACCAGTCAATAAAACTGTAGGTTTTTAGGGAAGGGAATAACTACCAGTGTGCCCACAAGTGTGAGCTTCACACGGAAGAGAGGACCAAATGAAAGAGTGGCCACGGCTCTTTATTAGCCATTGCAAAGCCATCATTATAGTCTGTCCCAGAGCCCTCTGGGACGTGGTTTCTTTCTTTTTCATTGATTTGTTCTCATCTTTTAGTTTCTTTTCATTTTTGCCTAATATTCACTGAAAGGAAGAGCCTTACTCAGTACATATTTTTACTTGTATACCTCATATGTTTTAAAACATCCATATCATCATCTTTTATTTCTTTTTGCACAACTGTATACTATTGTATGTACATAAATCAAATCGATGTAAATTACTCATTTGTGTATTTACAAAATCATTTTTTTGTTCAGTGTTTCTCTTTGGTAAAATTATTTATATTTTAATTTTTTATTTGTTTCAATCTTTGTTTTCCTGCATTCAAATAATTTGCTTGTTAATTTTTAAAAGCAATAGCATGCAGAAAATGGTATATAGCACAATGGTATCAATGTTGTTTAAATTAGTGGTGGGAAATATCAAACACTTCTGTTGATAAATAGCCGTAAATTCAATTTTGTCAGAGGGTTTACAACCACAGTACCAAGTCCAGACATGCATGTTATTTGGAGGTGCATACAGCATGTAGGCAGGTACGCATACACAGAGATCCACAGACACACATACATACACACACACACACACACACACACACACACAGACACATACTAACACACATTTCACATCCCACCTACAGTTCAGAGCCGGCTCAGTAAACTCTCCATTGAGCAGATCTGTTACCTCTTGCTGATTAATGAGGTTCAATTAACTAACAAGATGATCTCACTAACGAGCTGGGCCCACTGCCTGTATTTGATCATACACACATGCACACTTACACACACACACACACACACACAATGTGGACAAACGCACGCACACATGCATACACATGCACACACACACACGACACACACACACACACACACACACACGTGCATATACATGTGCACAAAGCAGTGGTTGAAAGCAATTGTCAATTCAAATGTTCTATGCAATGATTCATTTTGAACCTGGAAGTTATTGAACCTACAGCAGTTTATTACCATCATTGTAATTCACAACAAATCATCAAAAATGTGAACTAAAATGTTAAAAATGGTTATGAAAATGTTTTTACTTAGCAACTGGTGTGTATGGATTTGAATATTGAATATTGAACTACAATTGTTTTTATTTTCGTGGCATGTTTAGACCCCTCACTCCCTATTTGGGGACTTGTTGCCAAAGGGATAACTGTGTAGACTGTCAGTTTTGAATGTCCACCATCACGTCGCTTTTAAGCATGGGTTTGCTTGGCTTTGTCCGGCTGTTTGTAAGCCCTCATTCAGTCTTTGTGCGTTTTGGCTGACCAGGGCTCCTCAGTGTTTGGCTTCCAGTTACTGTCTGTGCTGCTATAAAACTGTGACGCAGATGGTCAGCACTTCTCATTAATACGTGTCAATGTACATATTGGGTGTTGGTATATAATCTGTGGGGTGAATGGAATGGTTCTATCGGATAAGATATCCCTTTGTTGATTAGACCATTCAATAGCCAAGCCATCAGAAAGGTGCATGATTAGGTCTTGTAATCTTTGGGGGTTATACCTGAATGAACACAATGTGGCATGTTTTCACCAGGGTTTGACTACTAAACCTGAAATTTCACAGGCCAACCTAGAGAATGTCGATTAGTAAAAATATTCACATCTTGAACCCACGCCAGTCTTTCACCAAATCAGGGCATGTCACTTTGAAAGCACAAGCCTGACTGGTAGCAGTTGTCGCTAGATAAAACACAGAAATACACGGAGGACGCGTCACAGCACCTCCAAGGGAATATTATAAGATCTGTTAGAAATATTGTAAGATCTGTTAGAGATATCGGTGGAGAACAACGCCCTGAGGGACCACATGTGGATTGAGAGACCGGTTGATATGATGCGTGAGACAAAAAGAGCCTTCAGTGCAGCCGTCCTGATCGACAGATGGGCAGACAGACACACATTCTTACTGTAAATACGGATTGATTCTTCTGTACAGCTTTTAATTTCTGAGTACGGCTGTCATGTGCATCCCCATGCCGTATTTGCTGCCAACTTTTGTGTATAAAAGAATATTTATTACCACAACGATAAAGATGAGAATGAAGATAATAATACCGATGATTATTATTGAATACGCATAGTGTATGTGGCTGACTCGTACTGACTGTTAACGACAGCGGGAACAAACTTGTGTTCAGAATCATATCCGGTTTGTGTAGAGTTTCTATACATATTGTGTTTGTAAAACAAAGAAGAAAAAAAGACCTCCGAGGCGAGCGCCTCCGCCCGACTCCCGGGGAGGTCCTAAAGTCAACGGGTTATGATCTGTGAGGTGACAAAAGTTACAGAAGGCGAAGAAAAAAAAACAATGTAACAAAAAATCTGGGAAATGTCATTCACTGTTGTAAGTGCAATGGGCGAAGCGTCAGTCGTGTATCCATTGTGAAACCTTGTGTTCTATTCAGTGTATTCCTGTAAACAGAGTAAATTTTGGTGCATCATGTCAAGTAATGTGATTAATGAAAATATTGACCCTGAAATTTCCAATCAGAAAACAAATAAAGAGGAAAATGAACATATTACGGTGATTGTCCTCGATGTCTGCGTGTATTTCTTTGCGCTATCGACTTATCCAACTGGGGCACCTGACTCCTGTTGTGGCTCTGCTACAGACAGAGGACAGATTAGGAGTAAGGCCCAGTGAGCAAAGAGACTGTTCAGATAAGACTAGGCTTTACGCACCGAAGCAGTGATGACTTATCCCAGTGTGGGTGGCAGGCATGAGCAGCCAGAGGACGAAAGTTTGCCGATGAATTAGGAAAAATTGAGAGAGAGAGAGAGAGAGTGAAAATTGATAATAGTTTCTGCCGTTGCCACTTTTTTCTCCAGTCAGTTTGCTATTCTCTGGATTGGGGTCTGACCTCAACAGATGTGTTATGGGGAAAAACATTTGTTGACGGAATCAGAAATCTATTGTATGTTGGAATCTATTATATCAACTGCTCTTGATGACACGTACACAAGGCCAGCCTGTATGCAGCATATATGAATGCAGAGGAACACTATATTTCCTGATTGTACATAAATCATAAAAAACAATATTGGAATATAAATAGTGTGTTGTATTGCTTCCATTTGGATTTTTCTTTTTTTTTTTTAGCTCACTTGTTTAATGAGCATGTTGTAAATGGAGCTCTACATAGTAACAATCCTCTATTCATGTCTAAACTCCATAGTCTCTCAGGCTACTATACTCCTGGAAATGTCAAATAATTAAATTATAATACTAAGACCCAAACAAATCTGAAAACATGTTTTAGCGAGGGCTATTCGTTTGATTCCCATGTTTGTTTTATTTTAAGAAAAGTTATTTTTAACATCATGTAAGCTATCCAAACACTATCCAAAATCTTGAAAAATATTGGAGAGCTAACAATATGAACTTTGAGCAGCTTTTGCTGGTACATTGCATCATATCAAATAGCGCTCTAAACTGTGCCAATTTTTCAAACAGATTTGAAAATTGAACTACTGTGGCCTTGGAAGAGAGTGAATGTGTGCAAAAACCAATTCCAATACCCAATAAAGAGTGTTGAACATTCAGACTGTCTCCACAGTACAAGCTGTAGTTGAGCATGAGGCTCATGTTTCTGTATTTCTGTACTGGAGTGACGCTCCATTCTTATGACAGTAACGAAGGCGAACCATCGACCAACTATAAAACCACATTCAGTCTATCGCACCGATGCCCCTCTTCACCCGGGGTGAAGGAGAACACCCCTGATGGTCTCAACAGTCAAAGCTGTAGACCTTGGCTGCCCTCATCTGGTCATGTACAGAATTGGCAGGCAAACCCCATCTCAAGGTGTTGTAGGTTGTAGGTCTGGTTTTTGAGGGCCCCCCTGACCCCTGACCCCTGCCCAACAGGCCCATTCGGTAATCCGGGCCTGTATGTACATGATGAAGTAATAAATAGAAAGAAAAGCAACAAAACAAAGACAGCACCAAGCTTCCTCTGCAATAGAAACAATTTGCAGTTATCGTTTCAATACGCACCCGAAGAACAGCGCTATACAACACAGCCAAGTCACCTTTAAAACCTACGGCAGTAAAATGGTGATTCAAGCAATAAAACGTTTAAGACCTGAGAGTCGGCTAGCAGTGATAATGTGAAGAGCTAAATGGGAAGATCGCTAAAGAAATATGAGACAATTACCTTCGGAGTATAATCTGCCTCACAAGATGTATTGATCAGAACATCGAGCTGAAATAAATATGCTTAATGACCTGCAACGCACCAGAGCAGCACACAAACCACGAACAGCCACAGCTGTCAACTCACAACAAACCACTGGGCTATTTATAATACACTTAAATGATGCCAATTATTGGGAACCACCTCTTCCACCTGTTACGGGATCCTGCAAAGATGGTGCCAATCATGTAAGAGCGTATCAAGATGGAGAGGTAGCCCTGTCTTGTTGGCAGGGATGCAAAGTGAATTACTAAACATCGCCACACCCCATGAAATTTAAATATTCCTACCCTCTCTAATTTTTTGCATTTTGTCTACAGAAAACCTAAATCCCCACATCTGATAGAATAGTCAGGCCCTACTTGAGCAAAAATTTTAAGTATAAGTGGACTAATGACACTTCCTTGAGGTGTGCCATTAGCTATGAAATGAACATTTGCCTGATAAGATTTTCCCAGTCCAAACCTGAATATACCTATGTCTATTCCTCAAATCCTCAAATGATCAAGCTTAATCAATAAACCCTCTTTCCACATCATATCATATCATTGGAAAATACAGCCACTATTCCTTCCTTGTTCACTTGAGTTTTCTGAATCTCAGATTCCAGACATACCAATGGATCCATTGTACGGCCTCTTCTAAACCCACTTTGACATGGATACAGTAAATCTCTACTCTCTAAAAAAGTATGCTGACCTGTATGCAGTCCAGATGAGAGCGACATCTTGAGGCTGAACGAGTGCTAACCTTTGTTATAAATTCCACAGTGAGCTATGAGGAGAAAGAGACCTTCTTCCAAGAAATGGAGCACCTCGATACCAGTCTCCAAACACAGACTGCCCAGAACCAGGCAACCATCCTGGACCTGCAGCTTTGGCTGCAAGAGCAAGACGCCACAGTCTCAGAGGAAGGCCCAGAGGCAGCCTGAAGATCTGCTGGCTGCTAACTGCAAGATCTTGCAGGAAGAGGAGTTACTACTCATATAGAAGAAAGAACTGCTCATTGAGACGGAGTTCAATGAGTCATAAACTCTCCTCAAATCAGAGGATCTGAAAAACCTGCCTTTGAGAAAAAGAGGAGTTTCAGAAGGCGCTGGAGAAGCACCTGGCCTCCAAGTTGGCTCAGCAGAAGGAGATCATCCAAATGGAAGCTCTTCTCAAAGAAGATAAATTGACATAACCTCCAGATGTAGATTATCCAGACATCCCTTATCCATTCATAGCTTATCCAGGCACTTATCCAGATGTAGCTTATCCAGGCATAGCTTATCTAGGTGTAGCTTATCCAGGCATAGCTTATCCAGGTGTAGCTTATCCAGGCATAGCTTATCTAGGTGTAGCTTATCCACACATGGCTTATCCAGATGCCCTTCATCATAAAGAGGAGCTTCAGAACGTGCTGGAGAAGCGCCTGGCCTCCAAGTTGGTGCAGCAGAAGGAGGTCATGCAAATGGAAGCACCTGTCAAAGAAGATCAAACAAACCCTCCTTCATGATAGAGGAGCTCTACAAGGCGCTGGAGGAACGCCTGGTCTGCCAGTTGGCACACTTCCTCCAGCATGTTTTCTTTCCTCAATGAAAGATATCAGCAATGGTATCACTAAAATAATGTACTGTCTGTATAGAGAATTTTAAGTGGCACTACAGCCAACACTGCATGCATATCCAAATGTGAAGAAAGCTATTCTGCCTTGAGAAAACACCAATATCCAACAACTCCTGATGTAACGCAGCTAGGGGGCTTAGGATCAAAAAGAAATTTAAAAAATTTAATTTTTGAATTAAAACGTTTTTAGTGAAAGAACCCTCTAATGTATAACGAGTATGTTGAAAGTATCCAAGCCATTTACAGGCTGGAGCTGGTGTTTGTTTATCACACAGCCTTATTACATGACATGAGCAAACACCAACTCAGAGGGAGTGATTCCTAGAGATTGTTGTACCATTTCTTGCATAGCAAACCTCAAACGAACCCCATCATCCCGGTCCTTGTCAGATCCCAAGCAGCACGCACCATAGACATTGCAACATTTGCTGAAAAAATTCAAGCACAGCCCGGAACTCTGGATGTTAGGGTTGACATTGAGGAATTGTGAGCAGGTTGAGAATCTGAGCAAAGATTTGAGCCATTAAGTTTAAAACTTGGTTTCAATTTAAATAACTTTAGGGAGGCTAAACAAGAAGAATTAAATCAAGGCTTTTACCACTGCAGGGGCCGTTCTCTTACGCTTCAGAATAGCATCTGGGAAATGGGTTAATGGGCACATAACAAAGACTTATTACCAGCTTTGGTGCACAGGAGTTGAACACAGCAATCGATGAAATCTGGCTCACCAAAAGCTAGAACAGGAAACAGCGGAACTAGAGGGGCAGTTCAGTTGAGTTTACCCACAACTGAACAAGTAAGTCACAATTTACAGTATTGACCTCCTTTCTGGCAGACACAGAGTGCGAAAATAATCTTGCAACGTGGCATGAATTAGTTTAAAACTAGAAGGGGCAGTTCAACATAGAAGAAATCCAGTGTAAATCTCCAAAGTCTATAGTGGTTTAGTTTGACCATGTAGATTCCTAAGCCACAGTCAGTTCAACATGGGTTAGTTGCAGGTAGTGGTATTGTAGGGAGCTACAATCAGGGGCAAGTCATGATTTCAGCCCTCCAATTTCCCACGAGGCCTCCTCTCTCACAATACACCTGGATCTCTCGCCGTACCATCAGCTCACTGTTGACGTCTGGCTGATTTCCACAAACACGTCGTCGCGTGTGGCAGCAGAGATCCATAGCTGGCTAGGTTCAGCTCGGCCTGGCTCAGCTGGTTTTCCCACTCGAACAACGCATTCCTTCTGGTCGTGGATTTCTCTCCTTCTCCTCTCAGAGCTGTCCCTTAAAAAGTGAAGAGACAAAAAACAAAAGCACATTCCCATAATCCCCCAGGTCCAACAGTCCCCAGAACAGTTCTGCTGTCCCGTTACACACTCACTTTGACACTGATGCGTGACATTAGCATTGTTGCGAATGTCTCTCCTCTTTTCCTCTAGTGAACTATTCAACACTTGAATAATCCACCACATTTTTTTCCATTTATAAAGTGAACACCATCAACTCTACCAATTTCACACATGTAATCACCCAGGTACTTTAGTGGAGGAAGGACAATTGTGGTGTGGAAATTGTAGAACAGTGGACCTCTATAGGCTAACTCACCTGCGGTCAGCCCTCATTACACAGTTTGGAGTAGACTAACAATACCATGGCGACCTCAAACAATGGCTCCAACGTTGAAGTGGAGTTGGATCATTAAGACTGGGAGCATGAACAGACACCTGTTACCATGAGCAGAATTTGAATGGGTGCTTGGCACTCATAACCGCGAATCCCCGGGAATGAACTGGTAAAAAACCCAAAACACGTATAAGTTCAATAAGCATGTTATGAACAACCAAACATGTCTTTGCCTCAGACTCTATCCAACAGATTTCCAAGTTGGCACTTTATTACAGCGAAGATGTTTTTGTCTCTGATGTAGGCTACAAGGCGAGTAGCTACTGCTCATTTCGAGACATGTACAGAGGCTTATTTGAGGAGCAAATCGGCGAGCTGTCCACAGCCCAGGTTTTGGCATTCATCATTGCCAACAATATGGACACAGCCTTCCCAAACCTGGCGAATAGCACCAATTTCTGAAATATGCAGTACATACCATCTTGCTCGACATGATCACACCCGAACACCACTTGTTTGTTTTGAAAGGATTTGGATTTGGATTTCTATGAAAGTGATGTGGAAGTGTAACCTAGCAAACGGAACTCTGGGAATTGTCGTTCGAACACTCTGGGTATGGAAAATCATGGATTATCACTTTAAACCCCATATTGTATCTATATCTCAGGCAGATCTATCCCACCCACAGTTGAATAGGTGAGCAAATTTACACGTTAGCGTGTTGAATAATAGATAGCTATTTATTTTCTCAATAATGAGTCACTTGACCCAGAGGTTGTCCTCATATAATGAGCATAAGTGTAGGTCGTTAGTCTATCTATAAATTAATGGGCGCGCACAGCCATTTCCTGCAACCCAAATGCTCAGGGCCTCAGCCTCAGTGTGTTAACCTCGGTTAGTCCCATCAGTGATTACCTCAGAGGAGAATGTGAATTTGTGACTCACCCGTTGGTGACGGGAAATGTGACGAATCGAGACGGAGGCTGCGTGGAAGCCGACCATACCATCAGAGGAGAACCACAGAAGAACAAAGGGCACTCTTTCAACCTGACATGTTTATTCCATCTTCTTAACAGCCAGCGTGGATTGACAAATATTACCAGAATCGAGCCCATTACTCCGAATAAAACTGAGTCACTGTCTTACCTCAACTAGATTACCTGACTTTCTATTCTTCATGTGACTATTTCATTTGTCAACAACGCTGTCCAGTAATTTAATGACAGAGATTCCCCTCTATGTAACGTTTTTTACGTATTTGTTGCAATCATTATTTCTATTCTATTTCTATTATTTCTGTTTAGTATGAATGTGAACACACAGAGCTCCATCCGCTTTCCAATTTCCCTCGGACATGGCACGACGCTCTTTACAATAAATCTAGATAAGGTTTTAATGTTTAAGTAAAATAATAAAGGTAAGTCTAAATGTATTCTTGTATGTAATGTAATTCATAAGAGGCATTGAAAACTGATGCGACAGCTCCACAAGAGGCCAGCAGAGAGCAGTTCTCAACCCTATCAGCCCTAAATATGTCAAGATGAATCACTCTGCGTGTTCCTAAGCATAATGACAAATGAACAGAGTCTGGGGAGAATTGTCTACTCAGGTTTTCCATTACTTAACGGTCACTCATAGTCTTTATTTACTTGCTTGAGATTCCTGTAGACGGGATAATCAATACAAAACTCTTTGATAATTAAACAATCCTTATAACAGTCCTCTACGATTTCTATGCTACGAGTTTGTTTGTCCTGGAGATGGGAATCACTGCCGTCTCAACTCAGAGAGGATCAATAGTCCAATGATAATTGTCATCTCTCAAAAAGAAAAATAACCAAATCCACTGACTTTGAGAGGAGAGTCTGGAAAGGAAGTACTTTGGTGACATTTAAGTCCGCTAGGTCTGTTAATGTTTACGCTCCCTTGTTAAATTCTTCTTCACTTAAGCTCTGATTTGATTATTGATTGAATATAACGAGCCCGAAATGTGAGACCGAGACGTCACCGTAACTCGTACTTGTTATAACTTTTTTCATGTTTTATATATTCATGTAACTGTGGTGTGGTGATGTATGTGTGCATACCTGTACGTGTGTGTGTCTGTGTGCAAGCAGAGCACTTCTCCAAAGTCTGGAAAGGGGCATGCTTTCAAAGAAAGAAAGACTTTTGAATATTCATTTTGTGGTGACATTACATTGACAGAATTGGCTTTTTTTTGAATGATAAAACAGTGAGCCATGGCGAGACAGGGCTTTATTGCCATGCATGAAATGAGTCCAATGAATCAGAAGCAAAAAAAAACAACTCACCAGTCACCACTGGCATTCTGTCCATTACATCATTTACACCTTAATTGAGTGGGAGTGGCCCTCAGCATCTCTCAGAGGCTAGGGACATGGGTGACCAAGCCTGGGTTTATGCATCTGCTATTAACCCTGTTGACACTTGTGCCCTTTCAGTTGAAAACCGAAAAGACCATCTAACTTGTGCATCATATCATGCTCCAGGCAAAAATAAAGCACATGCTCTGATCGTTTGATTGAATCTTGCCTCTTGGTTTTGTTATTTGAACGTTCCAGAAATAGGAACTCGATTATGCAGAGCAAAAAGGTGCCCTTCCCTTCCTTCACCCTTCACTCTGTGTGTGTGTGTGTGTGTGTTGTGTAAATGAAATAAACCACATACAGTGGTAATGCTGATGTGCCTCCTCCAGGCCCTGTCAAACACACTCATCATCACTGTTTGCAATACAGTACAGGGCTGAAAGGCGCCACAATTCCAGGTGGTTTAAAGGCAGAGTAGGAGGAAGCCAGTATCAAGGGGGGCATTGTTAGGCTATAGGAAAGTCCTCAGGGCTGTCTGTTGGAATATGTCTGAAGGACATACATACTCACCTTATGGCAGAGTCACTGCCTGTGATGTCAGGGGTTTAGATTGATTGATGGAGTGACAGGTGACCTATGCCAGTGCAGTAGGCAGAACCCTGGGGTTACCCTGTGGCTGCCCCAAGGCAAAAGCTACTAGTGATTTACAGTGCCAGGCCTCTGAATACTGGAGAGGAGCTGATCCATTTTTTCATGGAAGTCTTAAATATATTAACAACCTACGTTCTATGCCACTGTTGTAACCCTAGGCTACACTCACACGTGTAGGATACTGGTCAATCAAAAATAAAAGACTAGCTTTCTTAGTTCCCAATAGCCTAACAAAAAATAAATCAATTAATAAATAAAAATGAATTTTAAAATTGTTTTAACTTTGACTTTTAGGATAGTGATAAACAAAACATGAGATTTATTGTATCACTAGCACTATCTAATATCACAACAGGATTATATTATTATAATATCACTACAATTAATAATAATGGCCCATAGCTTAAGACAAACCAACATTTGCAAACATGCTTTGGGCTATCCATCCTAAATTGTAACAAATGAACATTACAAAATAATCAACCGTTTTAAAACACTGTATATGATGGCGTTCCCAGACCCTCACCAACACATTGATGTAAAATAACTTTAAAAAAAAAGAGACAGATAGATATATATCAGATAGATCTCGTTAGAAATCAAGACAAGGGAGCGTGAATGATTACAATCAGTGTTTCATACCGAGAAGATCTTAAATTCTGTGTAGGCTGATCACTGCATCTCACCCGCCCATCCCCTCTTGCCAGCTGCCACTTGCAGTAGTGATGCTGCTCTCTAGTGTGTAGAGGAGGGGAGCGCGTCCGCTAACGTTACCCAATGACAGCGCAGGATGCTGAGAGAGGCTGCTGGTGTGAATGGAGGCAACAAGATGCCGTCTCGAATGGTGATGGGGAGGAATTAACATCGAAAAAGGTAGATTTGTTCTGTTTATTTTCACAACTAACAGACCCGGGTCGATACACCGAGGAATCAGTCTGCTAAACCAAGAAGCGTCCTTCTGTGTTGTGTGAGGATTTTTCGCTCAGCGACTTGGGGGAAAAGCATCTGTGCGTAAAAACCATTGACATTCAACGATCGTTGAATTGCCTAGACACAAGCCTGTTAGTGTTCACTTGATGTCTAAGAAATGGTTTCAAAGATAATGTTCATATGAGCGACCGCTATAACGTTTCATGATGATAAAAAAAATCAAGGTTTCCGTTGCCATCCCTACGACAGGTTATCTTATTATCTCACTGGTCTATTCAAGCACTCGACGCACACCACGCTTGAGGTACATAAATGTAGGCCTTTCGAGTCGTCAAATGCATGTCGTGTTTTTTATGCTGCATTCACGGTCTTTTCAGACAGTGTACACGCCAGTCAAATCAGTTTAAATAGTTTAAATGTCACAAAGGCCTAGCCATAATTGAACGAAATATATGTCGCATATGTCTCATGCCGTGGCCTCTTTCTTCTCGGACAATACATGTTTAATTTTTTTTACGTGTAAGTTACGGACAAAAGCTGACTATAATCTAATCAGGCTTTTTATGATTTGTTCTGTTCTATGTTCGGTGCAACTGAAGCTACATGTGCCCCCGTGATACATGGTACCGTTGAAAATTGGCATTTTGGTTGACAAGTGAACAGGCCATTTGCAAAAGCACATTTTCATTTTTTGATCCAGTCGACCAATCAGTGAAGCCAATGGGAGGTCCTAGGTTGTCATAGGGGCGTCAGGATTCCATAGTAGAATACATGATGAGTAGAATGTTTCCTTCATCTAATTTATCTAACAATCTCTCAAAACCCATTGCTGATTAAATAAATGGAATTGATAAGTGACTTTGTATCGAGTTTTTGAGATAGGACCAACTGAATTAATTATGTCTGAGCCAGACACCGCCGTGGCCTCAGTAGGCCTACCATCTAGTGATTCTGTTTTATTTCTCACAAGTCAAGAGTACCTCAGTTTTCATAACCTGTTATTGCATTCTAGGATTTATGCATGACTAAAGCACAAATACCACACATAATAGATTCAACAACATACCTCTATATTCATCAAATTAAACTGCAACCCCCTTAATCATTCTCTCAACAATTGATTGATTATAAATGTAATTATGGTTTAACTGTGGCAGAGTAAATGCCTGCGTGACACTCTCCTAATGGCTGTGGAAATGGCATGGTAGCCTTATAGAAATATAACCTCTGAGCCTAGAGAACCATTCACTGGCAAAGCATTGCCCACGGTGAAATCTTTCAGAGATTTCAGAGCATCTGTATCCTCTCTTCTGTTTCTGCACCACTTGTCTTTGATTACCGGTGGTAATTTCTTTAACGCTGGCATTTGCTGATAGTTCTTTTGCTTGTCGTAATTATGGTTGCTTGTTAATGCCTGATCCATGTAAAGGCTGCAATCTCTAATGAAAAATGAATAGAAATTGCGACATAGCCAAGTCCAGTTTCCATCTTGCAAAATGTTGCTGGGAATATTTCATTCAAAACCGTGTTCTAGGACATCTCCTGATTGGGCTGTATTAATTATTGACAATAATAGTAGCTTCATGCAATCCAAAATGATTAAAGAGACAATCATTGTTCTCTTATCTGTCCACCTGCTATCTGCTCTGTTGAAGCTCAAAGTTGCTCTGACGTTCTTCAGTTGCTCTTGGCTGGTGTAGAACAGTTTATCAGGACAAATAGGGAGGATTGTTGGACTCTGGTCAGTTGGCATCCACCAGCGGCACTGCAATACCACAAACAGCAATATTATGATACTTATAGCAACTTTGTAAAATACGTATAGTTAAAGCACTACTGTACCTATATGTAGAACCTACAAGGTACTTTGATGCTGTATAGACCTGGCTGACAAATGGGCAAATTTTAATTCTTAGGTAAGCATTTCTAGTATATCATTTTTCAATTCCTCTCCAACACAACTGACTATTTTGGACAGTAAAAAAACCTTCCCTTATTCATTATAAATCATATTTTCATTGCAGTGTTCAGAAAAAAAAAATAGGTATCTCATATCTTTCCAGACAAAAAGGACTGATTGATCCTTTATTTAACAGATCAATACATCGAGGTGACAGATGAGAGCAGTATTTGAAACTGGATTTGCTGTTAATATTTGAATGATGGGGGTGCTTATGTGTGTGTGTAAAAGTTTTATTGATTAGGTCAGTGCGAATCCGCAGTGGGTTTGTGGATAGACTCAAACGTGCACATACAGAGTATCTCTGTCACTTTTCTGCTGGGGGATATTGAGCAGGGTTGAGTCAGAGAAACAGAAGTGGATTAGAGTAATTGTACTGTTTTGCATCAGAAGACAGACAACGGACGTAAAACCTGATTGTGTCTTTCAGTAGTGTAGAGACAATTGATTTCCCATTTGATTTAGATGTCCACTTTATACTGTAACTTGGTCCCATATAATTCCTGTAAAATATGTCACTGTTCTAATGCAGCAGACATTGAAAATTGAAAATGTAAGAGGCCTGGTTCACTCTTTTGACTGGAGTCTATAGAGTGTTTTTGGATTTTGTTGTTTGGGAATAACTCTTGGCCTTTGTCACTTGTCACCTAATGATGCAGAAATGTTTTAGTAGTTTCAGTAAAAAACGTTTGAGTTTAATTCTGAGATGGATTCTAGTTTTTGATGCTTTACATACAGTATATTCCCATAAACAACTATAGTTAGTTCACTTAGGCACATTCCTGGTAGCATTTTACTTCTGAGAACTAGCTCTCTATTGTTTTAAAAAAAAAATTGATAACCACAAAATAGTCCTGCTCTAGCATACGGACTGTTGGAGGTAAGATAGCAGAGCTGCTTGTGGTACAGAGTATGTGTGCTACATGTGTAGTTTGAGGTTAATTAGCTGGGGTCTCTCTGAGGGACCACCTGCTAGAGAAAGTGACTTCTCTGTCGTCGCTGTATATATGAGCTCCAAATCACTCCTGTAATAAACTGTAGGCTGACATGTTATATCTTTCAAACGTATTCAGGGTGATCTGCTCTGCCATTTTGTATTTGTACACATCCCTCCTATTTCAAAGAAGTTGTTTCAGTTGTTGCAGCTAAGGGAGATGACAGCGTCCTGTCTGTCTGTCCTCTTCGGCCAGTCCGCTGTGATTACCCCTGGTCAGGCCTTGCCTCAGCATCCCACAGTGTGTCTAGATGAGGATTCCTGTATTATATTATGAGAGAGATGACTGGTTCGTGCCATGTTGTCATATTGTCTGTTCCCCAAAGTCGTTGGTGGCAGAGAATTTGCATGAAGTTTAAATAGACAGATAGATAAATCTATCTGATATAGAGACATATGCGCTATAGAGACATAGAAGAAGAGAAGAGCTAGTGGTCATCTTGTAATCACCCTGGCAGTGGAGCAGGAACGGGACATATGACCAGACCATCTGCAGCGCCTGACCGGATTCCCTCTCTCTGCGCCGGAATTGGCCGGAATTTATTTTTCCTCACCTTTTTGAAACTTAAGTTACTCTTATGTAAGACTACCCAGGTGCTTTATCTCTGTTAGTCCAGACATAGTCACCATGGCAACTGTGACTGAGAATCAAGTATCACCCGGAAGGGAGATTGTACCCTATTTCCACCCAGAAAACCATCAGCCCCTCAAAGCAACATTCCACTTTGGTAGAATATTTTCGGGTTTTTTTCTTTTTTTTTTATCACGGACAGCTCAATATTATTCATGAATGGTCAACGACATTACCAGCCCCGGGAATGTGTAGTCACCACCAACATTCATCAGGGTTTTTTTAAGACTCTCATTAACTTTCTCTATATCCTGGGTCAGCGCTTTCCTTATCTTCATTTGCTGATTGTAACAGCTTCCTATATTTAGCTGTAATACTATATCTATACTGAGTGATATATCCAAACCTGAGAAGTTCATGATTAAAAATTAACATCTTCATTATCCTCACTTCCATATTAACTAGCATGATCTACAGAGTTTGATATAGTAGCAAAAGCCTGGACTCTCTATTAATCAAAAGATCAAGCAATGAAAAATTAATTAATTTAGCACCACAGTATGATGTTTCATGAGTAAAAAAGAACAGTAAAGTTTATTATATTTAATGGGAACAGTATACATGTTATTCGTTTTTCATTTTGGAGTTTTGTTCTTCAGGTGTAAAATATTTTTAGGATAGAATGCAGACAGACAGGTTTTTGGTGTAAACCAATAAAATTGAGCTCAGTTTGTTTGTATTGTTGTACAGTATAAGTACAGATTACTCTCATGTACTGCTCTTTTGTATCTTTAAAATACTTGTACGACCGTATGGAGGTTCAGTGTATGAGGACAGTGTAGTTCCATGATAGGGAGATGCTCTAGAGCCTTGACATTTGTTCTTTATTCAAGAATTAATTGCCACAGATCTTATATGGCAAGATAAGCCTAAGCTTTCTTTTCACATTTTCTTAAAAAACAACAACAATTTACTTAACATTTAAGACATCTGGTCATGACTTTCTCCCAATTCAAGAGCAACCGACAATCAGCAACATAGACATCATACCAATAATAACACAAAAGATAGTTATACAACTTATCCCGTGTTTCAGTACGTTTATTTATTTAGTCTGTGTACTCCATGGTGGTCGAGGTGTCGTCTCCTTCTCGATTGGGTCAGCATTAATGGGACTTGGATGAGCGCTTGCAGTGGGGAAAGCCAGGTTGACGCTGGGAATCCCAGTGGGTTCACTTGGAATTAGATCCAAACAAAATCTGACAGCGGGCTGCCGGTAGTGACTCACCCATCCCTGAAACTAAGGAACCGTCTCTCTTTACAGCCCTAACTTCCTGCAGGGGGACTGTGTGTTGGTTTCCCTCAGCTTAATAACTCAGAGAAATGCCCTTATTTATTGCGCTTCTGCAGTATGCTTCTTTTGTTTTTTTAATATGTTTTTCTTCAGACACATGAAACATTTATCATTTATGCTTCTGTCCCGTTTTCTCAGATCTGACTTCGACGTTCTCCACCTATTCGGGCCTGCAGTACACCACCCATGTTGAGTTGGAGCAGTCTCATTGCAGCGCGCCCCTGGTAAGGACCCCTCTGGTGGCCACACCTCCTATACGCAGGACATGTACGGCAGTGCCAGAGCAGTAGGCCATATAGAGAGCAGTCCCGCACGGTCCCCGCGCCTGCCAAGGTCCCCCAGACTGGGCCACCGGAGGGCCAACAGCGGGGGCGGGGGTGGTGCGGGGGGCAAGACGCTCTCCATGGAGAACATTCAGTCCCTCAATGCTGCCTACGCCACCTCGGGGCCCATGTACCTGAGCGACCACGAGGGCGTGGGCTCCACTGCCACCTACCCCAAAGGCACGATGACCCTGGGGCGCGCCACCAGCCGGGCCATGTACGGGGGCCGCGTCACCGCCATGGGCAGCAGCCCCAACATCGCGTCGGTGGGACTGCCCCACGGCGACCTCCTGTCCTACAGCGACCTGGGCTCCCTCTCCATGCTGCACCACCACCACCACCACCACCAGGGGGTGCCCTCCGCCCTGCTGAGGCAGGCGGTGCGGGGCAGCGGGGGCGAGTTGCTGGAGATGCAGGCCCAGCTCAGGGAGATGCAGCGGGAGAACGAGCTGCTGCGCAGGGAGCTCGACTTGAAGGACAGCAAGCTGGGCTCTTCCACCAACAGCATTAAGAGCTTCTGGAGCCCCGAGCTGAAGAAGGAGCGGATCATGCGGAAAGAAGAGGCTGCGCGCACCTCTATCCTGAAAGAACAGATGAGAGTTACTCACGAGGAGAACCAGGTGAGAATGTACCGATTTATTGAGCTTTTCAACTGCCAGTCGATTCTCCTTTCTATCTTTTGACCGTTGTCTTTTCTCTACTTTTTTGTCATTCTCTCCAATATATATTTTCTCCCAAGGAACACTCTGTCATCCTCGGTCCGAGAACTTTAACTTATGTTTTTCAATACACACGGAAGCCTTTCTGGAAAGAGCTATTAGTGTACATGGATGTTTAACACTGTAGAGAATACATGTTCCATAGGGTCCATAGGAACCCACTTATAACTTATAACACTTATGTCATATTAAATACAATAATTTAGAGTGGTCGTGCTTCAGGAATTAATTTATTGCTGTAAATCCATTTAGTATAGCTTTTTTTTTTTTAATTGTCAGCTCTGCATAGTTTGGAAAATACTCCTTATAATACTCCACACTAAATATAGGTAAGTATATAAAAAGTTTAAAAAAAGTAAAGTTAAGTAAGTTAATAAAAAAGTTAGGATATCAGGATAGGATATCACTAAAGTTTTAAAGTAATGTAAATCATCTGTCTGTGGTTGGATTAATCCATGAGAGTAGCATGGTGTTTCTTGCCCAAGATTTCTATGAGTCTGTCAACAGGTGAATTATTTCATCTCTACACAATGTGGCCACAACTTTGGTTAATTTCAAAGCTATAATCAAAGGTTATTGTTGAAGGTATTAGGGGAGGTGCTTAACATACTCCCTGGGTCTTCCCTCTTTGCGTGTGATTTCCTGAGTGGGGGTGGAATTGTGGCCCAGTTAAATCACTTACAGACTAGAGGAGGCACAAGGCCCAGAGAAAAATGTCAAGGACACTTAAACCACTCTATCTCTATTTCTTTCTCTCTGTCTTTCTCCTTCTCGCTCTCTCTCTCTCTCTCTCTCCCTCTCTCTCTTTCACTACCTCGCTCTTTCACCCCTTTCCTTACATTTACTCTAACCAACTTCCATCATCTTCCCGTTGATCTTCCTCTATTCATCTGTCCTCCAGTCGGTCTCTTATAGGATGTGGCTGTCCCTCTCTTCTTTTTTGGTGAATGTAATGCATAACCATCTCTGTAGTCTTATAGTGTCTTCAGGGCACCTGAGGCATTTCTCTGACACACATTCTCAAGGGACTTGATCAGAATCAGATATACCTTAGTGGTATTTTGAAACAAAACTACACTAGGCCATTGTTTATGTCCTGTAATGCAAGTCTCAGTAGGCTTTGGATTCAAAGGGAATGGAAAACAATGGTGAGTTGTTATATACTGTAAACTGAAGTAGACAGCTTGGTGTGTAATTACAGCTGTAGGCAAAAATGCACGGCACATTGAGGCAGTTGTGGCCCGGGTCAGCGTATCGCTGGGCTGGTTATACTGTGTATTTTGAGGCAGGTTGAGGCATGATGCAGCAAAATGCACAAACGCCTCAAGCAATTGAAATGGCTGAAACTTAATTGTCAGTTTGTTTATAGTATTTGTCCCAGTCTGTCTTATAGGCTCTGTCTGACCGATTGAGTGATCTCTTGTGACACACTCAGCAGCGAGCAGCCCACTCATTACTCATAACAGCAGACACTGCCACTCCACCTTTCAAGGTTACAGCAGGATAATATTAGTGTGAGTCCCGCAAAAGACCTGTGTGTGTGTTTGTGTGTGTGTGTTTGTATGTATGTGTGTGTGTGTCTGTGTGTGCATGCAAAAAAGAGTCTGCAATGCACTAGCTGGACCCTGAAGCAATGCCATGCTGCCAGTGGGGAGGATGCCCGGGATTCTGCCTCACAAGTGGATGGTTTCAGTGTCTGGAGATCCCTGGGGGGGGCAGCTACCGGGGCCTATAAAGTCCTTTCATATCTTTAGGATTCAAAAAAAAAAAAAATGTCGCTCTTGGGGGAGAGAACAGATAACACTGCACCAACATCGCCTCTGACAAAGCAGAAGCTATTTATTTTTTCAGTTATTTGCTATGTTCGTTGCGGGCGAATATCAATCGTGAATGCGTGTGCACAGTATTTAGCCTGGCTTTGTAATACTGTAGCTGGGACTCCTGAATGTGTCCAGTAGGACATGAAATGCGTACAGTGCGGCCTTTCACGTCTCTGTGCTCCGCACAAAGGGAGGAGTCCATTTTTATCCCATGTCTTGTCCATCAGCAATAGCTCTGGCTTTGATCCTGCGAATGATATTTATATCCCTCCTGGTAGAGTTGCATTAATGAAGTGTGTCATCTAATAAAAGGCAGATGTGCCTTGTTACTATAATTGGTCATTTGTATCCTGATTTCTGGGCTGTTGTGCCTCCTTATATAAGTGTGTGCTTAGTAGGCTTTGCTCACACCCATTGGGCTTGTTGAGAGGCTGACTGAAGAGCAAATTGCCTCATTAATTATGGAGTAATTTCAGGCCAATCACTACATCTGTCTAGTTGCAGCCCTTTACAATTGCCTCAGGTGCCTCAGGCCTCTATTAGCTTGAGCAAATACCATAAATAATTTATATTGTGAAAAATAAGAACTGAGAATGTATGCCTCTTATAATATCTAGGCAAGAGAAGAAACTCTGACAAAATCATTCAGGCATTGCAGTCTGAGTCTTCCAGCTGTTTTCTACAGCGTAGCCTTCAGAGTATCATCACGGCAGCTGATGGTGTTGACTAAAGGGGATTACTTGCCCACACTTGTCACAAGTGAGTATTGTTTGTGGCAGGCCAGTTTATCATACACCACTGGCACAGGCTGTTGTTACTAGAATTATTTGAGTTGAATTCAGTAGAAATTGTTGTGTCGTGCTGACGCTGGACTGGAGCGACTGGCGGCAACTGTGTGAGTTAGAGTGTCCCATATCTGAGTGAGTCAGGAGCACTGCTGCTCAGCCAGCCAGTCAGCCCTCATCAACACAATGCCCAAAATGGAGGCTGAGCCTCCCGTATCACTGCTCTGTTTATGCAGAGATACAGTGTTGAGACGTGACATGGTTTTTGCTGGAGCCATTTATTTAAGCTGTGGGTTGTTACATGTCACCAGGACTTTAGAAGACAGATGCACGCATGTAGCCAGGGAGCGACTCTGTCAGATAGGTGGTGGAGGTTGGGCGTGTGTCACGGACACACAGGTCTCTCCTCACTTTGTGATAGCTGTTATGCTTAGGGTCAGCGCAGGCGAGAGGGGGGTACAAGGCCAACACAGTGTGTGTGGATGTGAGCGTGTCCATGCGGTGTGTGTGTATTTGTGAATATAGTCCATGTATCTGCCGGTGCAGTCAAGCCGGCTGCTAATGTATGCACAGTGTTTTAGTCATCATCACCTGTCTGTGGGAGCTTCACTTTGTGTGTGGGAGTTGAGTGGTCACGAATATCCCTTCTACGCAATTTTATTCATATATATATATACACACTGGAGTGTGTGCGCTGGCATAATGACAATTATGTCAGCCATGAAGATGAAAGTTATGGAGAGGCATTAGTGCAGTGCTCTGTTCCATAGTGTTAATTAGGGCTGGGCAATATATCGAGTTTCCCGATATATCGCGATACATTTCATTGATGATATTGAAAATGTGAATATCGAGATATTGTGATAATTTAGCCTACGTGTTTTTTAATAATATAATTATAATATAATTTTACAACACCGTCGCTCTTAAAAATCCACACTAAACATCCTCTCCCTTTCTCTCCTTTTCTCCAGCTCCCGTCTCCATGTCATGTCTCCACCCACTTGTAGCTCACGAGTGGTGTGTTGACATTATGTCGATATGTAGTATAGAAAAAGATATTAAAATATCGCCTCATATCGAATATCGGAACTGGCTCCAAAAATATTTTGATATCACTTTTCAGCCATATCACCCAGCCCTAGTGCTAATATTATCCACAGCAGACAAGCTTGCAGCAGTTATGTGTATGACGAGCAACAGTATGTTCAAGTTCAAGTGTTTTATTGTCAAATGCACATTACAACACAGTATGTAATACTGGGCACTGAAATTCTTATGACATGGCAAGCATCAACAACGTAGTGGTATAATACAGAGAATAGGAATAAGAAATATATACAAAGCAAAAATATAAGACAAAAAGTAAAATAAGCACCTCTAGTTAAGAGCACACAAAAAAAAGTAAGATGAGGTAGAAATGTAGGTGTTCACATATGGAAATAAAGTGCAGGTATGGTAAACAGTGGAACAGATGTAATAGATATCAGTGTAATAATATAAAGTGTACCCCATCGTTAAGAAGTGAGGTCATGTGGACACAGGAAGTATCATATGAGCAGCATGATTTTTGAGACCTACCTTAGTTCTGTGCACATAAGATGGCTGCTGCTTTACCCACAAGACCGGAGAATGAGCAAGGTGAGTTGAAAAGGAGAGAGATGTTCAGGGAACAGGGCTGAGAGTGGGATTTAAGTAAAAGGTGGAAGAGCAAAGCAGATGAGATGAGAGACTTTATTTTCCAAAAGGATCTTTTTCTCCATCACGTCTTCCACAGGGCTTTAGGCTGGATCAGAGTAGGGTTAAATAAAGGCCAACTGCCAAGGCCAGAGGAAAATGAGTATAGCCGAGGATGACACATGAGAACGGGTGAGTCCATTTAAAAGAGAGAAGGAAACAACATGAGAAGAGAGAAAATGGATCAATAATAATAATAACCTTTATTTATACAGCACTTTTCAAACTCCACGTTACAAAGTGCTTCACAAAGGCAAAAATTAAAACAGACAAGTCATAAAATCATCAGGTCTTAAAAAGAAAACAGAGAAAAACAATTTGGTGTATGAAAACAATTCAGTGTATGAAAAAGCAAGAATAGAAAAAACATTTTTTAAAAGACACTTCAAAGAAAATTAAAACTCAAGTAGAGTCAGGAAAGGCTCTCCGATAAAAGTATGTTTTAAGAAGGGCCTTAAAAGAGATCACTGACTCAACCGACCTGATTTCCTCGGGCAGATCGTTGCAGAGCCTCGGGGCCCTGACTGCAAAACACCCCGTCCCCTTTAGTTTTCAACCGGTACAAAAGACCTGTGCCCGAGGATCTCAAAGTACGTACCGTCACGTGCAGTACCAAGAGGTCAGAGCTACGTATAGCAGGGAGAGATTAAGAGAAACGATAAAGGCCAAATCAGCCGCATATCTGCTTGTCTCCCTTCAGTCGTGAGGCTACGGTGTGCGGCGGTGAACTTGTATAAATCACTACAGCCAGCGGTTTCATGGGTCCTGCCCGTTCCTTTGCTCCAGGGAACCTACCCCTACTTTTAAAAGACATAGTGGATCTGTCAGCTGCGTGCTGGACGTGTCCCCAGGGTCTGCGGCTCCCAGTGAGTCTCCCCCTGCCAGAACACCATAGTCACACGTTGATGCCAGCTCATACATGACAAAATGTCAGTTGAACAAAATAGTTTTTGAGGCAATGAAATAACAAGCATTTGTTTTAAAAGCACATCCAGGTGAGACTAGTTTTGCAACTTGAAAAGTGCGATATTGGTGATCGATCTAGATACCTGAATCTAAGATGTATGTTTACTTGAATGGTTTATTAATTGTGTAAGGTCTCGACCGGTGCAATAAAATTCACTTATCATGCAAAAGCAGAGTGACATTACACAGGTTCATCAGATCAATTACCCAGAAGCCACGTCAGTTTGAGGATGTATTATACATGTTAAGTGAAAGATTTAACGCAGACTGAGAGGGCGAGACAGATGCTATAAGCAGTATATATGTCATGGCCTGACATATATTGATGTGCTTAGTATTATTCACTAGTACTGGCCTTTCACAGATAGATTGCATGGGTATATATCTCACCAACAATGCACAAAATAAATCCACAAAATAAAAAATATAGATGAAAATAAGATTATTTGCAAAAAGTCTGTATATATTGTTCTCAAGTTTTACAGTACTGTTATCATGTTTTTGGAGTGTATTTGGGTTTAGAGAAGGCACCCTGATTTATTTGAAGAAATAATACATTTAAATGGTCAAAATGGTGTCACTGTTTCATTAACCATTAATCACAAAATTTCCCTTTGCCAGTCAAATTTGAGGAATACTTTCCACATAGCCAACTGTTGTTCATGAAACTACCAAGGATAATACTTACCGGCAGATACATTATATTGCATATCATTCATTTTAATCTAAAATTATTGATATCCTGATCTGTCCCAAAACCCCTTTTATTGGTTGGCTCCTTGATGAATCTGCGTGTGTCTGTGCGTCCGTGTGTCCATGTGTCCTTGTGTGCATATGATGGATGGCTCAATTACTCTTGATGAGGCTGAGATCTGTCGCTCACACACCCGGTTAAAGGATGGGTCTCCTTGTTGTCTGTGGCTGTGTCAAATCATTAATCCAGTATCAAATCATTAATCCCGTATCATATCTTCTTCCTCTCTTTTTCTTCCCTATCATATCTCCACTTTCCTCTCTGAGCAGAACTCCAAACTGGCTGCCCCAGTAAATCATATTTTTTATTTGATACAATTCTACAGCAATAGAAAATCAACTTCATATATTCTTGATTAACTCCACTGGCTGATAACCTTGGTTTATCAAAATTACCCGTCCTGATTAAAACATAATTTCCTATTTGTATTTAAATGTTAACAGTTTCACATAACTTGCTGTATTTGCATGGTGTACCTGGGGAAAGCTTTTGTTACGATGTAATTCAAGACCAGATTTTGGTTGGGAGTAAATTTCTGTGCAAAAAAACTTAAGAGCTTTTGAAATGGAAGGTATCATCAGATGTTTCAGATATTTCAAGTATTAAAATACTATTTCTTCATTTTACTTTATGTGTTTCCTCACATTTCTCAGTGCTATCTTGAGAGCCTTCCTATATCATTTAATATTGATATTAAGCTCTATTAAGCTCCTCAGTCCTCCAACTCTTCAGTTCCTGCATCCATTCTCCTCTTTAACTCCTCTCTAGCTAAATGCCATGTTTGCTGCCGTGACTGTGGGTGTAATTGTATATTGTCATCCGTCATGACACACAACACAGAGATTAGACATGCAGTGAGCGCTAGGCTGCTCTGACTCAGCGTTTTAGAGCTGTCCATGTGTCAGATATGAACACCCACACGCACACGCGTGCACACGCAGTATACAGATGCGCTCGTGTCTCTGAGGAACCTGCAGCTGCTCACGCCTCTGCGCCCTGGCCTAAGTGTGTTGTTATGAGTTTAGAATCATAAGGTTCCATCTGCGTACAGTTGTAAACTGGTTTGTAATATTAAGCACTCGTTTTCATGTCCCACTTGGCAAAACTTACACAAGTTTTTAATTAATTTTAATTTTAATTTTAATTGGCATTCAACTTAAATCGACATTTAAATAATCTAACATCAGACACATTTAGCTGCATTACATAAGGGCCCTATTTTCCAGACAGTCCGGTGCCTTATGTTGGCAAAGTGGCAGTTACGTTGGCTGCAAGTGGATTTCTTTCTTGCCTGCGCCTGTTTGGTAATTTCCTGGCTTGCCATGACATCAATTGCACCAAAATGGGTGTGGGGGGAACAGCAGAGGATGTGACGATAAAAATCAGGTGGCGCAGTGCAATTTGGGTGTCAAAAACTACGCTCGTGCCTCTGCCTACTGTGTTCATAGGATGCGCAGGAAAAAAGAGAAAGACGCTTGTCAAAGGGAAATCACTTTAAAAGGCAGCCTGTCAAATAATATCTGCGCGTTGCCTCATATCACACTGGAATTGGTCTTGATTTTGTTTGTTTCACTATGGAATACATAGCATCAGAATACATGATGCGTTTCCTCCTGGGAGAAGCTGTTTTGGAGCCGGTCTGGACTTGATGGGCGATAAACAAAAACAGCCCCCGCCGCATCTGCTGATAATTTATTCCCTCTAATCCAACCCTTTTTACAACTGCGCCACAGGTGCACCTCCATGGCCTAGAATCTCATCTTGAAATTGACAAAAAAGTGTTGGTCACACCTAAGTGAGCTAGCACCCTGAACACTTGCATCTGCCGTTGTGCATTGATTCCCAAAAATTGTCAGGTAGAACCTAATAATCTCAAGGTCCTGTGCTGTGTGTGTGTGTGTGTGTGTGTGTGTGTGTGTGTGTGTGTGTGTGTGTGTGTGTGTGTGCCATTTTTGAAAACATGAGGTACGTTTTCAAAAAGGCGATCGGGATCCAATTTATAACGTAGGATCAAGGATTTGGTGTGTTTTTCCCCAAAGGATTTGTGACAGTCAGTGCTCCACCCAGTTACAGCTGGCTGTCTGCCGTGTTAGCAAAGGGGACAGCATTTCTCAGTGTCGTTCTTTGACTCCGTGAAGCCCTCAGAAGGTCATTTACAGGATCTGCAGTGAAAGAGAAGCCTTCTCCGGAGACATAGCGACCACAGCCCCAATATCAGCTGAGTCATGACTGACGCACCCCAGCAGGACCCTTATCAGAGGCTGGTGAATTTTTTGCTGTGGGTGAGGGAAGGATGGGGAAGATACACCATAGTCATTTTAACCCTCGGTGCAATTATGCAAATGGAATCATTGGACTGCTTCCTCCAATTTAGTTCCAAGACGACAGAATATTGATCAGGGCCAAGAGAGGCAGAAGGGAGGAAGAGAGAGAGAGAGAGAGCTATGTCAGTTGAGATGACAGTGGTGAGAGGTGGGGAAAGACAGAAAGAGGATAGTATGAAGAATAAGAGGAGGCGCACACGCCTCAGTGAGCCCCCGACAGCGGAAGGTGGGGTATGACTTGGGGTAGAGGCTCACGCCAGCCTGAAAAAGACCTGTGTGATAACCGGTTGTCAAGATTTTCTGAAAGTGACTTTGGGATTTCACATTTTAATGCCAGCCACACACAATATTGCTCTGTCCCATACTAAGTGGCTTTGACAATACAAGGGCAGCAGGGCTAATATACACAGGCAGTCAAGCTGCACATGGTCATAACTCACTCAACGGACAGCAACCCAGCCATTGCTGATGATGATCCATCAAGTCTGTTTACTTTCCTATTTCTAGTGTAGTTATACGTGACTTATAACAAAGATAACAAATGCTCTGTACCCAATTACTTTTAATGTCCTGACTCAAGGGCTCCAATCAATCAGCCCCATAAGATCAACAACCTTTCATCATGGACAGTAGTTGTTCATATTCATGACTTTTTCATACTTTCTCGTATTCTCTTCAGTTGGAAAGCTCCTGTGCAGCCAACATGCTAGTGTAAAGTACATTTCGTAGTACTGTGAAGTACATTTCCTAGTGATGGCCCCAAGAAAGGGAGTAGGTGACAGCTCATGTACGTGAGTAAATGGATTTTGGCCAGCGTGTAAGTGAAGATTTGACAGGTTTTAAGGGGTTTTAATATGCTGACCCAAAATGGCTTACATAAGGGAGCGTGCCCAGAGTGGTGGAAATAAGATGCACTGGCATAGTCCAGCAGACTGCATCAGCTCCTTCTGGCAGAACAAACACTGCCCCCTGCTGGGTGGAAGAGCACATACTTATATATTACACATGATATTCAAACAGACGAATAACAAAGGTTTTTGTAATACATTTTAGACTTAATAGACTTAATTATTTCTGTATGATCTGCATGATAACCTTGATATAATTTATGATTTGTGAGATTAACAGCTGCAGTAGTGTAATCATATCTAGATTATATTTAACAATATAACAAAATTAGGTTCATATAATAATAATAATAATAATATTAATAACAATGTAACGTCATCTTCCATTAACATGAAGTTACCGTGGAAACGCGCACCTTTCCAGAAAGGTCCTGCTTGATCGAGCCGTGTTTTTGACGGGTTAC